>PVJL010016107.1:0-22021 GCA_004026885.1 Lyroderma lyra
TGATTAAATTGTTTGCAAATTATCCCCCTTTGCTTGAATTTGTAAATAAAGAAAACCAATAATGTAATATGTGAAGTAGAGATGCTTCAATCTAGGACATCGGTTACTAAGCAGTGGTATGCATACCCCTATGGATACATGCTGGGCCATCCAGGGACATGGAAAAATAAAAAATAAAAAATGGCAAAAAAGCAAGTAAAGTAAAAAAATGCAAAACAGTACTTATGGGAATAATAAATGTTAAGTTTGAATCACTGTTAATGGAGACGCTTCAAAATTACATCATATTAGCAAATGATGATTGGTGAAAGCATGGCCATTAACCTTTCTTTTAAATGACTCTCCTACCAATCATTTTGCCAGATTCAGAACAATCCATTTGTGATGTTTCTAGAACTTCCCCAAACATATAAATACATCTGTTGCCAGACTGTTTGGTCAGTTTAGTTATTGACTGAGTAAGTGCTTTGTCTTTAACCATGATTCTTTTCAAGTAGTTTTTTATTTAATGTTTAACATAGTTTCAGTCTTTATTGTCAGTGATTTTTAAGTGTGTCAGTTATGGATCAGTGGTTGAAAACAGAAACATTTAAAAAAAACAAAACTTGATGTGGATTATATATATAACCTGTCACCAAGTACTTCTCAACACGTGGCTACAGCTGTGAGTACACCCACACTGGGAGACAATAAAAAGGTGCATGCCTCAGATACTATACAGAAGAAAAGGAAGTACTCTGAAGAGTATATTGAATAAGGGTTTTCATTTGTAGGGGATGACTGTCCTAAGCCTTTGTGTGTTGTATGTGGGGAAATATTATCCTATGATTGCATGAAACCCTCTCTACTCATGCGACATTTTGAAACTAAACATCCTGTGTGTAAAAACAAAAAAATACGTTATTTTTGGTGTTTAGAAAAGCATCCAACTGTTACTTCATACATGATGTCAGAAAAGAAAGACAATGAGAATGCAGTTGAGGCTTCATACTGTATTGCTTATCACATTGCTAAATGTGGTTAAAACCATACCATAGCTGAAATTATAATTTCTCCTTGTATTAAGGATACCATTTTTTTTGGATGTTTGGGGGAAAACTTGTCTGCAAAATCAATACTATTTCTTTTTCAAACAATATAATGTCTCAAATCAGGAAATGTCTGACTATGTTGAAGCTGTAGTAGTAAACAGAATTCAAAAAAGTAAATTCTTTTCCATCCAGGTTAATGAAAACGTAGATGTCGCCAATTTATCGATCTTATTCATCATCATGAGGTATTTGATAGAAAATGAAATTGATGAAAACCTGTTGCTTTGTTATCCATTGACAGAGCATATCACAGGGGAAAGTATTTTTAATGCAGTCAAGGGTTATTTAATTGAAAAGGACTTTAGCTTGTAGCACTGTTGTGGTGTATGCATTGATGGAGGCAAGTCTACGTCGGGTTGTTCTATAGGCCTATGCGGTTGAATTAAAGAAGTAACTACTCAAGTACCATGGAGTCACTGCTGCATTCATAGACAAAGTCTTGCATCCAAGTCTCTTCCTAGTGAACTGAAAGATGTTCTTGATGAGGCTGTAAAAGTTGTAAATTTTATTGTCACAACCACGAAACTCCAGATTGTTTAAAGTGCTGTGTGAAGGAAGAAATGAACAGCATCCACAGCACATTCCTTTTGCACACAGAGGTAAGATGGCTGTCTTGTGGCAAAGTGTTTACATAAATGTTTGAATATAGACATGAAGTCCAGGTATTTTTTGAACACCATTGTTTCCCTCTTGCTCCAAAGTTTTAGGACAGTGATAGGCTTTAGAGTCTTGCATATTTATCAGATATTTTTCTAGAAATAAACAAACTCAATTTGAGACTTCAAAACAGCTGAATCACTATATTCAAAGTAACTGATAAAACTGAGTCAATTAAAAAACTGGATTTTTGGAAAGCTTGTATTGAAAGAGGTCAGCCTGAAGTTTTTGAAACTGCACAACTTTTTATCTGAAAATGGCTTGTACTTATCCCAAAACATGAAAGAAAACATTGTAAGTCACTTGGAAGGTCTTAGTGTCATTTTGTAAGTACTTTCCTCAACATGGAAAAGAAAGCAACTGGATTGCTAACCTATCAATGAAAAGGAGCAGTTAATTGAACTTTCAACTGATTCTCTTTAAATTTTCATTTTAAAAGAAAAAATCTTATTACAATTAGGGTAGATGCTAGTGAGGATTATAAACAGCTCAGTGAGAAGGCACTCAAATACCTCATGCCATTTACTAATACTGAACTAGTGGAGAGAGATTTTTCTTCTTGCATGTTTATAAAAAGTAAGTACTACAACAAGCTTCATGCAAGTCCTGATTTAAGACTGCATCTTATATCTTTGGATCCTGATTTCAAGAAACTAAGTGCATCAAAGCAAGTTCAGTGATCTCACTAACAATGTTGTAATCAGCTAGTGATCTGTATTATTACAGACTTTTCAGATAACACAAATAAATATCATTATTATTAATAAATTAGGGGAGTTCCCTGGTGGTGTAGTGGCTAGGCTTTGGCGCTGTCAATGCTGCAGCCTGAGTTCAATTCCCAGCCAGGGAACTACCCAAATAAAATAATAATAATAATAATAATAATAATAATAAATTAAAAGTTTGTTAAGTACTTGATCATTCTTATGAATATTAACTGTGTGGTTTGTACTTTTAGTGTAGTAATTTTTCTTTCCTAACTTATGACCTCATTTCCACTATATTATGTTAAGATAGTCACTGAATAAAAGTGTCAGTATTTAAAAACAGCTGTTTTAAAAACAAGGGATAAAATTTATAGAAATGGGTTTAAAAGGGGTACAAAAGTGAAAAAAGTTTGGGAACCACTGATCGGGGAAATCATACAACCATTTTAACTACTGGGCTAGTGGTGCCTAGGGTGGGGCAGCTTGACTCTAATCCATTTTACCTATACTCCTGTAAAATAAGTCTAAAGATAAGTGATTGATAAACTATAAAGATGTTAACAGCAAAATTTGTTTTGTGATTTCCATGAGGTTGAATTGTGTTATTTATATTCAAATATCTTCTATTCCTTGTGACTCAGTAGCTAAATGCATTTACGCACATATATTTCAGTTCCAAGTTGTATTGGAACTACTGGTGTAACTATTATGTTTACTCACAAACATGTCTGAGAGACTAAGGAAAGTTAACACCCATTCTTATGCATAATTATGACAACAGTATAAATAAGATTTCTTGCTGCTGAGTTCACATCATGTCCATTAAACCAAATTATTGTTTGTTTTACAGTTCATTGTAAAATATCTCTGTCTATGCATTTCTAGGAGTGTTACTTTATTCTTTGCTTGACCATACTCCAATTTAATTCCTCAAGGATTTTATTTGTGTCTTTATTAATATTTTTACTACAGATTTTGTCCTTCTGCTAACAGACATTCTAATGTTTATCACTTGTTAAAGTTTTATTTTCCAGTTTAATTTTTGGGAGATAATTATTCATGAATCTCTCATGTTTCTGCATGTCTTGCAAGCCAAGACATTGATCGACTTCATTCTGGACTACCTTTTCAAGGATGTTTGTACAGCACATAGCTTTAAAATAAGAAGAGGTAGTGTCTCCTCCTGGAGCAAAGAGAAAGTTTCTTTATTGTAAAATATAAGAATGGCAATGTCTCCTCTCATGACAAAGGTCAAATAAGTTTATGGGCCATTATATATAGGTTCCCTAAGCCCTTGGTCATTCACCTATAATTAAACCCACTGTATATACAGTCATCTCACCTGATACAGCACTTAGCTGTCTGTGAGAACTGGGGCTCAAGGAACTCTTAGAAATGATGATGCTCCACTGATGTAGCTATTGCTGTGAATAAAATTTTTTTTCTGACCCAGGAGTCTCTGTATTCTGCCAGCATTTATGAAACTGTGACAGGCTAACTATTAGCTTGCAAATCGGGTAAATTCTCAGACCTTTCACAGTTTTCAACACAAACATGCCTTCAAGATACCATCTCATGTCATTCTTTTTCACTACCCCAGTCATTAAAAAATAACCTATGTGCCCTGCTTCCATTTCTTCATGAACCACTTACTCTTTAACATTATAAAGTCTAGCTTCTTGTTCCATCCCATTACTGAAATATCTTCCTTTAGTGACACATAATTATCTTTATTATTGAATCTAGAATTCTTTGAACAACTCCTAGTTTTCTTTGATATTGCTAAAACATTTGTTAGTTTCACCATCTTTCCATTTGAAAACTTCATTGTGATTCCCCTTTTATTTGAGGCCTACTATCGGTTTCTTCTCAGTCACTATCAATGACCTCTTTCTCACTAATAGCTTATTAGAGAAGTCATACTTCGTGTGTTATAGGACAAAACCATAAGCTCTGCTTTGGATCATCTTTTACCTAATAGATCATTATTATCTTAAAAATCCTCACCTAAACTCTGTTTCCAAATTTGCTTTTCTCTTCTTTACACCTACTGATTACTTCTACTTGAGCATTCCTGTCTGCAACCCCTCAAACTAAGTATATGCAGTCTTTCCGCTTGAACCAAACTTAGGCATTCCTGGAAAGGATATTATTATTCACCCAGATTTCCCTAATTTTAGTATTGAGAAAGATCTTTTATTTCTCTCCATATATAAACTTACTGTCTTGCTAATTCTTCATACTATTATCTTCTCTTTTTTATTTCCCCTTTTCATTTATTTATTTATTTATTTTGGTGGGGTGATTCCCTGGCTGGGAATTGAACCCAGGCCGTGGCTTTGGGAATGCCGAAGCCTAGCCACTACACCACTAGGGAACCTCTTATTATTATTTTTTCATATTGCTATTCTGTTAATAACAAGAAGAGAAAAATGGACATTTGGTGGGTTTTTCATAGGATCTGCCACAATAAAAGACAATTTCAATCAATATCTATTAATATTCATTCACTGACATTCAATGTAAGTCACTAGGAGAATATCTTGTATTTTCTACGCTTTGCTGATAGATCTGTCAGTTACAATAGGTGTCCTGTAGTTTGCAGAAGTGACAGAGCCTTATGACAAATTTATCTTCAAAAACTGAGAAAGAAAGAGAGCTCTAGTTACAAGCAGACAACTGTTAAACTCTAACTTCCCTTATGAAGTGAGGAAGAGATATGTTCACACATAGAGACAAAATACCGAAAGCTAGGAATTTTGGTTTCACAAATTCAGCCCTGACTAAAGAATGTACAGAACAGATTATTTCATGTCTTAAAAAGATATGCACTTTTTTCCTTTTTCATTTTCTCCAAATAATTTGAAAATTTGAGCTCATAGTAGCAAGCAAACAGGATTAGCAGCAACATTGTATGCCAGGAGACATAAAACCCCTCAAAAGATAAAGACATTAACATTAAAAGACACCAATATGTTGTAAACACATGGGGAATTTCAGTAAAGAAGTGAAAAATGAAAAGAAATTCCATACTTGCAATACATAATATAAAAAACAAACAATTTGTTCAGTAGCTTAACAGAAGCCTGAATAGAACAGAACAAAGGATGAGTGAAATGGATGCAAGTCACTAGAAAATATAAAACCAAATCAAAGAGAAAAACAGAGAAAGTGAACAGTGCTTCTGAGACATGTGGTACAATATGATATTGCAACAAAAGTGTATTTGAAATTCTAGAAAAACAGGGGAGAATGGGACAGAGGCAAGATACTGATGAAGAATTTTTTAAAGTTTATGAAAGATATCAACCAAGAGATTAAAGTTCAAAGTACTAAATTGTACAAAATCACATTGAAATCATTAAAAAATAAAGACATTAAAGATATTTTCAGACAAAAGATAAGAAAATTTGTCTGTAGCAGACTAATCAGATTAAAACATATTAAGGAAACTTCTTCAAGATACTGTCTCTTTAAGGTTTCAAAGCTAAAAAGTTATGTATTGTAAGACTTATAAATTGTATGACAAAATCTATATGACAATACAAAAATTAGGATACATGGAATTACACTTTTAGATCCTATACTATTGATGAGGTTTTATAATATTTATTTAATAAATATAGCCTCTGATAAGTAAAATAATATATATTGTAGTCTCCAGAGAAACCACTAAAAAAAAAAAAACTATAGGGGTATAGACAAAAAGTCAATACAAAGAATAAAAATGGAATATGAAGAAATATTAAATCCAAAGCAATGGAAGAATCTCAAATCGTGATGTTGCACGCAATATCAGACATAAGTGAATATATCATGTATGATTTCATATGTGTAAAATCCAAAGCCAATCACACTTAATCTAAGCTGGTAGCTATGAGACAGTACTGACAGTTACCTGTGTGGGGTGAAGTGAGGTGCACAGTTTGTGATCAGATAGGGCAATATATGATCTCCTGGGGGAGTAGAAATAAGTTATATCTTGATTTTGTTGGTGATTATCTGAGTATAAAATTGTAAGAAACCATTAAATTGTACACAAATATCTGTGATTTCATTACACATAAATTTTATCTCAAAAATCTAAATAAAAAACAATGGTAGTCCTTTATCTGCCATACTAGTTTTCTGTTGCTGTTGTTTCAAAGTAGCACAAATTTCATGACTTAACACAGTGCAAATTTATTCTCTTACTTTTCTGGAGGTCAAAAATCTAAATAGGTCCACAGGGTTGTTTTCTTCTGGAGGCTGTAGGTGAGAACCTGTTTTTTTGTTTTTTCCAGCCTTTAGAAGCTTTTCACATTTTTGGCTCAAGGTTTCTTCTTCCATCTTAAAAGCCATTACTTGAATATCTATTTCCATCTTCTCATTTCCTTTTTATGACGTTTACCCTCTTGCCACTCTCTTATAAGGACAATGTAAGTTAATACATTGTCCATTCTCACCCCCCACCCCGTAATTGGGATAATCTCTCCGTCTCAAACTTTGTAGTTTAATCAGATCTGCAAAGCCCCCCCCCTCCTTTTTTTTTTTTGTGCCATGTAAAATAGCATTCACAGGTTTTAGTGATTCAGGTGTAGACATGTTTGAGGTGAGGGTCAGGGTCAAGAGAAGAAGGGGGTGATGTGTCACATAATTGTCTACCACAGAGGCTAAATGATCAGACTAATTGAAAACCAATTCCCAGGGTTGCTGATATCAACTTGGAAATGAAAACAACAGCCGTAGTCAAATCAGAACTCTAACCAGACTGGTCCAAATATTAGAAACAGAAACTGTTAGAAAGTAAAATCTCAGTCTTCATAGTAAATTCTCACCTAGGGGCTGAGAGTGGTATGCCTGGGTGCAAAAAGCTAGGACATGCAATTCTTGTGAAAAGCAGCATGGCCATCAATACTGCCAAATTCCACTATAGTAGTCACGATATTGCAGAAGGCAGTATAGTCGTCTGCAGGAGGTTATGCCTCCTGTGCATCTCAGTGGAATTCCAGCTGCACACATTTCTGACAGCATGCCCTGTATCTGGTTTGTGCTCAGTAAATGACATTGATCTCAATGAAGAGAATGACTCTATTACTGTTGATGCAGATGAAATGGATTCATGGTACTTAGCAGGAGACTGGATGCTGTCCTGAGAACCTACTTTACTAGTATGGGCCATCGGGGTTGTAGCACATAGCAAATCAGTAGTATTTAGTCAAATACCAGATAGTTTGTGAAAAACAATGTTAAGTCACAGTATTGCTGAATTTGTTTTATTATTTAAAGAATAATTTGTTCTTTAATAGAAATCACCCCTTTCTTCCTACTCTGCTTGCCTTCAAATTCATTTTTGACTCTGGATACTGATTCCAGAAAGAGTTAAAGTCCAATTAATTATTAACTTCCCATGAATTTACAAGCCCTCTCTTAAAGTTTATACTCAGCAAATCTCATTATATGAACACTTGGGTAGTCTGTTAAAACAAGCAGAAAGCTTCCACCATTTCAATTAAGCTAACTTCACCAATTTAGGACTTACAGACACATTAGCTCCATAAATTAAGCTTTCTATTCCTATGGGTCTTTACTGAGCTTATTTATTTAGCTTTGGTTTGTGAGGAGAGTTACTTTTCTGTCAGCTGGTTCTTATTTAAACCTAAATGTCTCTTGGGGAATTTTATCTCAGAAGCCTTTATCTACATAATCACATTTTTTTTCAGAAATGTAAAGCATCTAGTCACTTTTTGCTTTTAATACAATATATCATTGTCATAGTTTTGCACTGAAAGACCGTTAAATTAACTATTTATATCTCTGCACTCCCTAGACTCAAAGACATAAATATTCCTAAATTACTGTAGATCAGCTCTTTTAAATATATTTTTCCTTTCTGTTTCTCTGTTCTTGGTTTACCAGAGATAATGACCGCATCTTACGTTATTAAACAGGTCATGGGTGAACTTAAATTGAGGAAAATACTGAACTCAAGAGGTCATTTCTCTAATAGTCAGTGACAGAAGAGTTTCTTTTGTCATTGTATCAGGCTGATTTTGATTGAGAAACCCACTCCACTTGCCAGGAATTACATGTAGAATAATAGGGAACTGTTTTTTCTCTTACTCTTGGAGAATACTTACGTCATTTTTCATTAAGGAGTTTGTGGTTTGAGGTAGAGTTTCCTAAGCAATAATGAGAGCTTCTTATGCATAAGGAAGGAAATGGCTTTTTTAATATACACATGCAATGTAAAATTGGTCAACCTTTTAAAAGAAGTATTAAAAACAATACAGTAAAAGATTTTAAAAGTTCCCTTAGACCATTGTCTCTCATCTGCTGGTTATAATTTTTATCACTTCTAAACAAAACCAGACAGGTAGAAGTTCTTTGTCATATGCAGAGATGTTCAGAGGACATTCTGCACTCTATCTGGGTAGTTCCATCCGATGCCTAACAACCCTTATACTCTTACCAATGAACTGATCTCCTCTGCTTTAGCTATAGTGGAATCAGAGAACAGTATATCAACATAACACTGTAATGAATCTCTACAAGACAAGCAGTTAACTTAGACTTTCATTTTACCCAGCTAAAGACTTTTAATAAAAACTGACTTTCTTTAGGTTTCCCACAATCTTTTTGAATTTACTTATTTTATAACTTGCATATGCTACCTCATCTTTAACTCAAATACTTGAAACTCAAATGAACACTTCTTCTTCCAAATTAGCTCCTCCTCCTGAATTCTTTATTAACATTTATTATGTGATTATATTTTATATACACAGGGTAAGACTTTTAAGGGATAGGGCCACTTGTGTTCTCTCTGGTTTTAAACATATAATCTAAGTCCTTGTTAACAAAACCTTCTAAATGTGTCTATATTTAGCATCCCCTATTTTATTCTCTCAGACAATATTGTTAGGATTATATGGCTTTTATGATGGACTACTGTCATAGCCTCTTAACTAATATGCACTTTTGTCTCTTATTTTTATTTATTAACCACCATAAAATTAATTTTAATAAAATGTAACTGTGAACATATATAGAAAACTCCTATAAGATTCGTCCTCAGCCATTTTTAGCATATTTTATGTATTTTGGTATTGTTCTATCTCTAATTAACAACTTCCTAAAGCAAAGCCTGAAAATTGCTTTCCTAACCTCCTGTGCAGGTAGGGTATAGGCATATGATTTATAATCCAGCAAATCAAATGCACTCGTGTAAAATTTTTACTATTAAATGAGAAAATTGAGGGTTTAGATGTGTATTTCACTTAAGAAGGTGGTGGCACTGGAATTTGGAGGCATCAGTGACTAGAAGGGACATTTGCTGAAATAGAACTGGCACGCATACAAGCCAAGAGTGGTAGTAAGAAAAGCGTGGTAGTTTCCTTACAGACTTCTAGAGCACGATTCTAGTTTGTTCCTAGAGGTTTACCCAGAAGTTCATTATTTAGTTCCTAAAGAATTCTCTGAGCTACACAATGTATTTTTATAATCACTTTTCCAGGAAATGCAGGAATTTTCTATGTATAAATAAGAATTCAGAGCAATATCACATGTAATTCCCTATTTTAAAATCTTTTTATATTTCCATATTTCTAAACCAAGTTAAAATTTCAAATATTTCTCCAAATTCTGGCCTCAAAATTCCGTTTATGTGGTTGATCTACTTCTCCATAGGAATCTCACATGCCAAATTGTTCACCTCAGAGTTCTTGAATGACTTTCACCTACTTTTGAGCCTCATTTTTACTACTTCTTTTTTAACCACTCTTCCCAAATTTCCTAAAAAAACCCAAAATATCTCCTTCAAAAACTAACCGAAATTCCACCTTCTTTGATAAAGGTGTATTTGCTAAATGAAAATGGAAGGTTTATTTGGCATCACCGTGTTAGTGCTAACATTTCTCTGTATGCTTTTGTGTTAGCACTTCAACTACCACATATCATCTTAAAGTACAGAGGAATTGTTTAATTCATGGCCATAGACTACTTCTTCCCTTTTCCCAACAGAACAGTCGGGTGCTCCCTAAATGTTTCTCGCAAGATAAACTAAATAACATCTCACTCTTAGTGAGGTCCAGTTGCAGGATTAGCTGGCAAAATATATGTGCACAACACATGTTTGCTCAGCCCTCTGCAAGTCTTTGCTCTAACAATGGCTAGACTACTACTTGAGTTACACCCTACTAATTATTGTGAATTGATAGCCAGAAAATAATTAGCATACTTCTTTTTACTTTACTTCATATTTTACCTACATCTGTTGTGATTTTTCATCTAAAATTATCTACCTTCTACTCGTGGTTTGTTTAGATCTGAAGTGTACTTAAGTATTTACAAGGCATTCCCAGAATTCACTGGTGCCCTTTCCCAAATGTCTATAGCATTTAAGCCTCAAAATTACAACTAAATTCTTACCACTCTTACCATACAAGATATCCCGTTAATGCTAAGGGATAAAAATATGGTCATAAGCAATACTATGTAGATGGCAAACCATATAAGAGGAGATGATTAATAAGTGATAGCAGTAGTAGTTACTTTTTATAGTAAGAAAATAGGCTAAAAATTATAAATAACTTGGCTACATTATATTATATTATAAAAATTTGAGAAAATAAATTTTTAATGATTTTGTGTATGTGGTGCTGATGGCATCCTAATTTTTCTCCTAAATTCTAAATCAATAGAGAAATAGACGAAGGAGTCAGACATAAGGAAATCAAACTATGAGTAATTGTAGAGCCAGTACTAAAAGGAGACCAGATATGCTGGTGCAAGCAGGCTATCCTACACTCCCTATCCCCTTTATTAAACATATCAGCTCAGTAACAGCCACAACTGAGCAAATACAGATATTTCTTCCATTCAAGGACAGATTAGTTCTACCTCTAAGTAACAGCTTAGAGAGCAAGTAGTATAACTTGAGAGCAGGCTGCTTCTACAGAGTGAAATCTGTAAAAGAACTGAGCCACACAGGTTTATTTTCTTCTTTCTATATACAAATCAATCAGTTAAATCACTTTTCTTCTCATGGTCAGGATTTGGTAGAGCTGTAAATAAAAGAAATGAAGGGCACCTTCAAAACCTTTTACTCCAGGGGAGAATTTTCCCCCACAGAGAAACATGGGGGAGAGGAATGAACATTCTCTATTTCAGTGGAAGGTATCATAAGAGGGTGAAATTGGAGGTGCACTATAAAGAAATCTTGGAGGAAAGTATACTGTCTGACCATGAGTGCAGAAGTGAGAAATAAAGGCTGTGTGTGAGCAGCAAGATTTTGTTGTATATTTTCTCCAGGAGGAGAAGTTTTTTGTCTTGATATAAATAGCATCAAGAATTAAAAGCTCCATGTACAAAGCACTCAGTAATTATTAGTTTCAGATGTACAGCACAGTGGGTAAGCATTTATATAATTTACGAAGTGCTCCCCCAGATAGATGTAGTGTCCAGCTGACACCATGCACAGTTTTTATGACATTATTGACTATATTACTCATGATAACAGCATGGTGCCAGGAGAAGAGAAGGACCATAGGAAGAGGTTGCCTGAGGCAACAGGAAGCAGGCTGGTGAGCCTGATTGATGGAGGCAAAGACCCTCCTACTCTCTTCCAGAGCGTGGTGGGAGGGGAGGACAGGATTGGCTTACAGTCAGATGCTTCCCAAGGAGATGGAGTTACGGGTGGGGAAATTTAAATGGGGGGTGGGCAGAGTTGCCCCTTTTTTTCTTTCTTGGGAATCCACCTGGAAGATGGTGCTGCAGTCACCTGTGTTTCCCAAAGAATGGTCTTTTTAAAAGGGAGAAAGATTTCCTGGTGCAGCTGAAGACTGTTCTGGCCAGGTAGAGGGTGACAGAGTTACCTTTTTGGGGGTATTTTAGAGGGAATGGGCTCTGAGGCAGACACCTGCCATTCTTCCAAAATTGTATAGCTTTTGAATAAAGACTGCTTTCCTATTTCACCAAACCTCTGCCCCCAAAATTGCCTATGGAAGGCAGGCAGCAGGACCCAAGTTGCTGTTCAGTAACACCCATACTGTATTTCATATCCCCATAAATATTTTGTGACTATCAATTTGCATTTCCTAATCCCTTCACTTTTCTCACTCATCCCCCATTCTCCCTTCCATTTAACAACCATCAATTTGTTTTCTATATTGATAAGTCCCTTTAGGTTTTGATTGCTTTTATATACTGTTCTTTAGAATAGATTTTGAATGAAAGGAAGGAGCAATCAGCTTGTGAGGGTTTCAAATTTGGGCTCGAAGAATTAGAATTTTATTTTATAGAAGTATGTGTAGATTATTAAGTGGGGTCTGGCATGAACAAAATATTATTTTAGGAAGATTAATCAGGCAATGGTTTATGCAATGGATTGCATTACCAAGACTCTTGAGGGAGGGAGTTCAGTTAGGATATAATTGCAATTGCCTAAGGAAGATCTGATGGTGGCTTTGATTAAAGTAGAAGAGGGTAGGTGTGGAAGAAAGTAAAGGACAGTTATGTAAAACCCCATGGAGGAAAACCAGCAGGCCTTGATAAATGACTAGAAGAGTGAATGTATGGCTGGAATGATGATCAACCGACTCATCATTAACTGAGTACTTACCATGATGTAGGACTCTTAAAGGAGCAAATTTAAGTGTGTGACATAATTATTGTACTTTTAGTGAAATTATGGTGCTCATAGGGATAAAATTCATGGAAAACAAATGAAGATGGCAGGCATGGATTCTGGAGGTCCTGGTATATCTGTGCAGAGGTAATAGCTGGAAATGTGGAAACAAATGCAGTCTCAACTTATTTTGTAACTAAGAGATTAAGAAAGCCAAATTAATTATTGGAGATGCTTAATTTAGTAGGAAGATGGACTTAGATTTTTGTGTTGTTCTGAGTCTTATGATTTGTTCTGAAAATATGTATAAATAAGTATATGCCAATTTTATTTTTGTAATTTATTATAATCACTCTAAAATTCTAATAAATTGCTCTAATAAATACATGGTCTTTTAATAACCTAACTATTACATTTATATTTTAAGTCCAAAATAGCAACAACTAAGCAAATATAAATATGTATATGGAATATAAAAATTGCAAATTTTAAAGGAAAAAAATCCAGTAAAGGATATTAAATGTAACATGGGTTAAATCCAGAGATGAGATGTACTATTAGCAACAGGGAAATAGAGTTTTAAAGTTTTAACAAAAATTAAAAAAAATTTACTTCCATGCTCAAACATCATAGAGAAATACAAAGAAATAAAAGAAAGTAAAAACATTTTATTCTCATTATTTAATTGTACATAAATACATAAATATTTCTGATACACTTTGATAGCACTCAGTGTGTCTAAAACTGGAAGCTTCATAATGACAAGATCATGTTTAGTTTTGGGTTTAGAAACACAAAGTAACACAGCCAGAGTCCTTTCACTTGCTTTTTAAAATTTAAACACTAAATAAAGACATTATTGCTATTTAGTCTGCACCTCAAAAATGTGTCAGCTTTGGCCCTTAGGTTCATTTACAGAGTGCTGTAGAGATGATTTTCTAAGGGAAAAATGAATCTACAGAAGTTTAGTTATTATCTACTTTTAAGGCTCCTCGGTACAAAGCAACTTCATGATATTTAATCCTTTTTAAATAATAACTGCATGTAATGGGAGAATGATCTAGGCCTTCAGTTTCCTCTTATTTTATAACTATGTGTTGATGAAAATACAGTAAATAATGTTATGTGTACAACCTATTGTTTTCTTTTGTTAGAAACAGAATCTTAGAATCATTAGAAACAGTAATATTCCTCCATTGATTTTAACTTAAAAATTATCATCCACACTTAAATGCAATAGTCCTAATAGGAATTGACAGACACAGTCATATCATGAGAAGGAATATGCAAAAAATAATAACACAGCCAAATCAACAGTGTTTAAATAAAACATAATAGCAACAATACAGTCACAATGCTAATTAATACTTTATTTGAGTATACTTTTAAAATTTATCTTTTGATTAAACAGATAAATTTGCCAATGAGCCTACATTTCTTTGAGGTCTCTAGTAAAAGTCATTACATGTATTAAACAAGATAGCACTGAAAGAGCATTTTCTACTGATTAGAATGAATTTATTTGGACCATCTCAGTCTTCCTGCAAGTGACAAGATAGGATGCTTTCCCATGAGGTTGAGTGCAGTTTCCTATGGGCTGTGATGTCTCACATTTGACATGGCTAAGTCAGGAAAGGAGATACTCAGTATGTTCAGAGTCATGCTGCTCTAGATGTATATGCCCTTGGCTTTTTGCACACACCATACACACGTGTATATAGGCCAAGAACATTTTTACAGCTGCTTTCCAAAGCTGGAGAGCAGGAGTGCTTGCTCCAGGCAACAGCCAACAGATTCCAATGACATCTGGGTTTCCGTCTGTTTTCAGTGAAAAATTGGGTTCAGAAACAGTCAGTGCAGAATGCATTCCTCACCATTGTGATCCCAAGGACACACATACATTCTCTCCGTGACTAAAGGTAGGGAGATAGGATGAACATTATCATTTTAAAATTAAACTGAAATAAATGTAAATGTTTTAAATTCAAATAAATGCCATTACCAGATTTCTGATTATTTATATAGGTCAATAGTAGTGTCTTATTTCATTATTGTAATTTTAATTATTTTTATGGTTATATATATGAACAAATACAAAACATTGACTACAAAACCAACAACATACATTGATTAAAACTAAAACCTTGAACCTTTGAATTGGTTTCCCGATGATTTCTGGATACCCCTGGGCTGTTTCTAGAAAAATTATTAGAAAAGTAATCTTCTTTAAGAGGTTCTTCACCACTGCTTAGAGTACATGTAGGACTGTAAATCTCTACTACTCAAAACATCCATTTTCTTTGCATCTCTTCTAATGGCCTTATTCTCCTATGTGATGATGGAAAATAATTAGATTACTAATTTTGCATCCTGGTACAATAAAATTTCAAGAAACCTAACTAAGAAACATCAAAAGCTATATTTCACTTCTCCCATCCCTGTGCCCCCAGATCATTTACCATTTCATAACCAATGAAGTTTCTCAGAGATCTATCAAATCACTTTTCATTGCTGTATTCCATTCCTAATATTACCATGCTTATTTGGGCTGACATTGCTTCTCACTTGGATATCTGTGATCATTTCCTAATCAGTTACTCAGGCACAGTCTCTTCTATGCTTAGGTGCCAGAGTTCTCCCTCTCCCAAGGCACTGCCTTGGTGCTGGGCTATGTTATTCTCTTCTCAAAAACCTTTCCTAGTGCCTACAAAATTAAATAAAAATGTTCCTTCTCTTCATGGAACTGTCATTCATCTGATAAGAGATTTCTATAAAAATAAGAATCATAATAGACACATTTGAAGTATGCTAAGGTTTTTTTTTTTGTTTGTTTGTTTTTTGCCCAGGGTAGTAAAGAAACATTATTTGATAGAAAATGTGATATTTGATTTTGGCCCTAAAGAATGAGTAGATGTTCAACAGATAAAATTGGGAAATCAGGAGAGCAGAAGAATATGTCAGGTATGAAAAAATCATATAAGCAAAGCCAAATTATTTCAAAGTATAGTATGTGTTTGGGAAATAATATTTATATTGATGTGCATAGAGCAGTATTTCTCAAAATATGTTTCAAGGAATATCAATCCTGCAAGAGATCCCATGAAAAAAAAATGGGAGGATGGTGAGATCCATGACTAACTTAGTCTGTGAAATTCAGCATCCTATATTTGTTTGTTTGTTTTTTGAAACTAATGCTGAGTTGGCATATTAAATATCTGAGAGGTCTTTAAATCTTATGCAGAATTATGTGGATGTTTGACCACAGAACCATGCCTCCCCCTTTAAAACAAAACAGCTTTCAATAATACTTTAATTATTATGTAAAAACTACTTTGGCAAATTGACGTGGACAAACGCAAATAATTTCTGAGGTTCTTGCACTAGGACAATAACATGAGGGCCAAGAAGTAAAAAAGACAACAGTTACACAGCCTAAAGCACTTGCGAGGAGCACATACATAGTGTGGCCTGATGGAGAAGGTTCTGTATTAAGGACATTAAATTTTCTGTTTACTCTTATTTTAATATTGTAGATAAAATTTGAGAACATGAATTACAAATTGTAACATCTTTTCCATCATAGAAGGAGATGGGATTGCAGACAGAAAGAATTGGAGGTATAACGTACTAGGCACATAACTGACAGTAACTGACAATATATTAACTACTGGTAAATTTTAAAATACACTTTAAACAAAAAAGAGAACTACCACATCTGTATTGCTGACAGCAGAGAGAAGTGTATTAGTATATTGTTTCAATTGCCTAATTTGGTATCATCGAGAGCAGAGAGTCAGAATTAAGCAATGGTTTATCATCCTGCATTCACCGTAGTTAAGGACCTTGGAATTTATCCCATTTCACCATTTAGTTACTACCAAATAAATTTTTATATTATCCTAAATTCCATTCTACCTTCCAGAGACAGATGCTACTTAGGATAATTTTACTTGACTTACACATGCATATATACTCTAATACAGCTCATGTTAACATCTTCATGATTTCTTAGGTGGGAAACACGGTAATCATAGTGACTCTCCTTGTGGAGTTTGGCATGGATTAAACACAATCACATATGGAAAGTGCTTGGCATGGCCTGAAGAACATAATCACTTGAGATATATGCATTATTATGATGATGTTTTTATTTAAGTCCTGTCAAGTGAGCAGGACTTATAAATATTTATTCCTAACTGTTCGACTTGGGGTAAAGTTTCCACATGAAAGACACTTGGAATGGTTAAAACAATCTGTGCGATTACACCAGGGTGCCCAACAATGTATACACGTAAATACTGATAGTAATTACTTTGAGCACCTCTTATAATTACAGAAGTCAAATGTGACTTGTATTCAGCTTTTGTTATCGGTATATATTTGCATATTACATTTTAATACAGTTGTTTTCTTTCTTAAAATATGGATACTTTTTTGGCATCCTCTATATTTATCTCTAGGTGAGAAAGAGCTTTTTTACACAATTCTCTTAATTATAAATATTACTTAGCAATATTATTTGGTGTCATTTAACTTGTCTGGCTTACAGCTCCTAAATGTGTCTTGAGTTAAAATCCTTGCCTTCTGGATAATTTCCCTAGAGTTTTTGATGTATACCACCTAGAGGGGATACACAAAAACAAAAACAAGAAGATGATGGAGCAGAGGAGCAGAAAAAAATGATACAAAGTTGCCTCCACCTTCATGAGCAATAGAGGCTGATTTTCTTTCTTCTCTCTAATTCAGATAGTTAAAATCCTTGGTGATTTATAAAGACTTAGATTAGAGGAGGAGAAGAAACCTTGAGCTTTGAGATGCATTTTTTGACATCTAGTACTCTTCTCACAATGATTTTCTAGCATGACACACCCAATTATTTGGCCAAGCCTCCCATTATCTACTTCTTTTGAAATATTGACATTATAAGTCATTCCTAGGGCATGGTAAAGTAAACCTATAGAAATAATGATGAAGGCAGGTACACAACTGCTGCAAAGCAGGGGAATACATATTTTCTGGCAAAGGAAGAACATTGGTCTACAATATACACAGACTTTCATAAATATGAGAAATGTAAGCGGTATTTTTTGCATGATAGGAATTGCTCAATTTGGAGAAGTGAATCATGAATTCAGTGTTTAGTTTCTGGTTAATTAGAGAATGCAGCTATTAGGCTCATGATCATAGCTATCCATTACATGATAATTTTTCTGTCTACCATGAACATTTTATTTTTTGTTTCCATTTACCATTCTTTTTATTATGGCTATATAATTTAAAAGTAGAGTACTATACCTAGGATATTTCTAGATGGGGTGTTCCTTTCTCAGAACAAGAATTACATTTTCACTTTAGTTTGAAGGTAGAGAGAAAGAAGAGGTAATAACCTTGAGATGTGCATAGGGCACCCTGCCTTGTGAAGGTAGAAGTAGGAGAGAATAAAGATAGTTTAAAAAGATAATAAAAAATTAATAGGAGAATCTGCTGGCATTCTGGACAATGGTTTGGTCATCCCTAGAGACTGAGTTATTTTCTCTCTTAGAAATTCAGTTGCATTGAATTCTAACTGTGTCCTTTCTGTTTTAGTTAGTTAATTTGCCACATCTTGAGTAATAGAATTGTGAAAATTCATACAGAAAACCTCAACTAAAATTGAAGTTTGGAAGACCTATAGAGGAAGGTTTTGCATTTTAGCACTCCGAGGTCAAGTATCCCAAACAGGAAACATTTCATTACACCAAAAAGGAAGATAACATAAATTCAATGTCAGTTAATTCAGATATCCCAACAAGAGGGAATATAGCTTCCACTCCTAAACAGAAAGTGCAAATACTTTGCTACTCCAGGAGAAGAAAGAAAATTTTCTTTCCTAGTCACAAGCCCAGTTACTAGGAAAGGCCACAGCTCAGTTAGTGCGAGGCTGTTGCTACCTGAACTGTTTCTTTCCCTCAATAAACTTTCATTTTTTCTTGCCGATTTCCATGTTCCATTCTCTCTTCTATAAAAGCTTCTCATTGTGTATAACCTCTTAGCATATCTCTCTGCTTGCTAGATGAAATGCTGTCCGATTCATGAATTGTTTAATAAAGCCAATTATATCTTCAGATTTGCTTAGCTAAATTTTGTTTATTAACAGAATGATGGTAAAATGAATAGCAGTTTTTATGGTATATGCTGGAGATTCTGGGGCTGTTCTTTTTTTGTTTTGTTGTTTTCAGTTAAAACTTTGCCTTAATATCCTTATTTACTATAATGTGAGTATATTTAGGAAAACAATTTATTCTCTATATTGAAAGAAGAGTGCTTCAGTTGTCATCTGCTACATTTATATAGTGTTAAATGTTTAACCTCCTTTAATTTATATTTATTATATTATGTTTTTTCAATGCTACTATTTAATCTATTGCTTAAAAGACAGTAAGTTATTTATTGGAAAGCAGTTGAAAAATATATACTGAGTCATTTTATGATTCATACTTATAAAATATTTTCCCTTCTGAATGTAGTATCTATACATATTCAAATAGATAGTGAATAATATTTCTCAAACAAGGAATATTTTAACTGTGAAATCCTTAATATAAAATGATTCTTCAGTTGCTATGATAACTACTTTTTATTTTACAAAAGCACAGATGTACAAAGCAAGAAAAAATAGACAAGAAAATGGCAAATTTTCCAAAAATGTCACATTTTATTTAATCCAAACATGAGTTTTTCCTTTGCAACTGATAACTTTTGAATCTTTATTACAAATAAAGCATAAACAGAGATTTTTAAATGTTAGATTCTGTAATACATTTAAAAATAATAATCTAGTAAGTATCAATGATGTACTACAAGGGCTGATTGGAAAAATTCACCCATAACTGCATCTATTTTTCATATTACATGGCTGGATACTTTCCAGACAGCCCTTGTAAATGAACTTGGTGACATTAGAAGGTGCCTAGTTACCTAAGTAAGTCATTTTCTGAATTACCAAGTTTTATCTTAGGCACAGGAAAGATTAATAAAATGCCTCTCAAATCTTTTGTGTCTGTAGAGAATGGTTATTCTGAAATAAAAGTGGAGATACATTTTGGCTTTACTTATATTGCCTAAAATATTGTCTTTAATACTGCTTAATAAAGTGCCACCCATGTGCTCTACAAAGCAAGGAAAACTGTATTTCTCTCTCATCCTTGTAGAGTCTCCATTTCCTTCAGAGAAATAATATTAATATGAAATACTAAAGTATTTTAAATAAAGAAAAATGATAATAAAACTTTGAAGTCAATTCTAGAGAAGCAATTATTTTTGCTTGAAAAGCCAAGTCTCAGGTTTCACTTGACTTTGATTCAGAATTATGTATGTTATATTCCTATAAAAATTCCTAATCCAGGTTAAACAAATTGTATAACTGTTCCTAATCTTTTGGTTGTACAACTATATGTGGAACATTCTTGAGCAAATACAATTTGGTATATCCTCATTCATTATTTGACATCCTTTACCTAACTATCCAGAAATGAAGAGTCCTCAGGGTGCTCAATAACAAAACTTCTCACAGGGCTCAATAGCAAGGTACTTCTTTTTATTGTTTTGTTTTGTTTTGGTTTTTTTTGCATGTGAATATTTCCCTGGCCGGGATTGAACCTAGGCCACAGTGCTGACAGCACCAGCGATGAAGCCTTAAGCCACTACACCACCAGGGAACGCCAAGGTACTTTTTGTAAAATTGATCCTAGGTCAAAGGTAGTTGAAGGGCTTTTTTCTAAACACCTCTCCAAGGCAAGGACAGTTCCGTTCTTCCAATGAATACCAACTGGGTCTTTTCACATGGTATTCCACGCCTCTTACCCAGTCTATGAAATGAAGTAGAACCCATTAGTATCTCTTTTCCAGTTTGTTTTTTAATTTTTATTAAACTTACTGAGGTCACATTGGCTAGTAAAATAACATTGGTTTCCAGTGTAAAATTCTATAATGCATCATCTACATACTGCACTATATGTTTACCACCCAGAGTTAGTTTTCCTTCCAACACCATATATTTGACCACCTTTATTTACCCTCTTCTACCACCCTTCCTCCTCTTTAACCCCCAGTAACCACTAAACAGCTGTTTGTGTCTATGAGTTTTTGTTTCTTTCTTTGTCTTGTTGGTTTGTTGCTTTCTGTTTTATGAGTGAAGTCAGATGGTTCTCAACTTTTTTCATCTGGTTTATTTTATTTAGTGTGATAATCTCTAGATTCACCCATGTTGTCAAAAAGGGCAACATTTCATCTTTTCATATAACTCATTAATATTCCATTGTATATATGTAGTACATCTTCTTTATCCAGTGATCTATCAAAGGACACTTGGGTTGTTTCCATGTCTTGGCCATTGTGAATAATGCTGTAATGAATATCAGAGTACATATATCATTATGGATAAAACTCTCCAGATTTTGGGGGTAGGTATCCAGAAGAGGGATTGCTGGGTTGTATGGTAATTCTATTTTTTAACTTTTTGAGGAAACTCGATGCTGATTTCCATAGTGACTGCATCAATTTACATTCCCATAAGCAATGTACAAGGATTCCTTTTTCTCCACAGCCTCTTCAACACTTGTTACAACTTGTCTTGTTGATAGTGGCTATTATAACAGGTGAGATGTGGTATGTCATTGTGGTTTTGATTTGCGTTTTCCTAATAGCTAGGGAAGTTGAGCATTTTTTAATATATCTGTCGTCCATTTGTATATCTTCATGGGAGAAATGTCTGTTTAGGTCTTCTGTCCATTTTTTAATTGGGTTGTTGTTTTTGAATTGCATGAGTTGTTTATATATTTTAGATTCTAGCCCCTTATCTAAGGCAATAGTTTGCAAATATTTTCTCCCATTTGGTTGATTGCCTTTTTGTTTTGTTGATAGTTTTTTTGTTTGTTTGTTTGTTTTTTGCTATGCAGAAGCTTTTTAGTTTGATATAGTCC
>PVJL010016108.1:6443-22119 GCA_004026885.1 Lyroderma lyra
CTTTAATCCATTTTGAGTTAATTTTTGTATATGGAGAGAGTTCATAGCTCAGGTTCATTCTTTTGCATATGTTTTTCCAGTTTTCCCAGCACCACCTACTAAAGAGGCTGTCTTTTCCCCATTGTATGTTTTTTGCTCCTTTATCGAAAATTATTTGTCCGTATATTTGTGGGTTTATTTCTGGGTTTTCAGTTCTATTGCATTGGTCTCTACTTCTGTTCTTCTGCCAGTACCAAGCTGTTTTGACTATTGATGCTTTGTAAAATAAATAGAGGTCAGGAAGTGTAAAGCCACCAGCCTTATTCTTTTTATGTAGTATTGTTTTCGCGATTCGAGGTCTTTTATGTTTCCATATAAATCTAATAATTCTTTTATCTATTTCACGAAAGTATGATTCTGGGATTTTGATTCTGCCCAAAGCAATCTACAGATTTAATGCAATACCCATCAATATCCCACAATCATACTTTCGTGAAATAGATAAAAGAATTATTAGATTTATAAGGTTATTTTTATTATTAGGGTTAGCAGTAGAACAAAAGGTCCGATTGTGTTGAAGGTTAGATATTGTGTTTAAGTTTAGGTCTTTTTTTTTTTTCATGGTACAATTGAGAGGTTGGTAAGAAGTAGTATATTATGGTAAGATTTGAGGCAGGGATTGGCTCTCAATTGGAGATAATGTTAGGGTAAAAGTAAGGGCTGTGGTTAGGGTTAGGTTTACAGTTATATATTAAGGGTTATGTTTTAAGTTAAGTTTAAGGTGAGGTTTTGTGTTTGGTATGAGAGTTGGGTTAGATTTGTGTTTCCCTTTACGGGCCAGATTACATTTAGGATTACGTTTTGAGTAAGCTTCAAGTTAGGTAAATGTTAGAATGAGTTTAGGTTCAGAATAGATTTTGTAATGGTGTTTAGTGTTAGTATGGGATAACAATAACTTGTGAGAATAGGATGAAAATTTGAAATGAATTATTTTTCACTAGGTTTAGGTTTGAGGTTAAGTTTTTAATTAAGTATAAGGATAGTGTTAGGTTCATTTTACAGTCTAGGTTTAGGGGTAAGGCTGAGTTTATGATTAGTGTTATGGATTGAGTTCTTGTTATGTTTCCAGTTAAAGTTTAGGTTGAGGTTGTGATTAAATTCAAGATTACTGATAAGAATATGCTAACCATTGTTTTATGGTTTACTCTCAAATTAGGATTAGGTTTAGTGTTCTTTGTAGGTTATATGCTGGGGTTACAGTCGGTGCAAGATATAGTGAAGGTGTAGGATGCGGGTTAGAGTGAGGTGTGAATTTCGATTTTAGGTTAAAATTACTTTTAATTTTCAGGTGTATGTTTATGATTAGGACTCCCGTTAAGCTTAAGTTTAGGGTAAGTGTAAACCTTTCAGTTAGGATTGTGATGAGAGATAAGGTTAGTTGTGAGGTTATGTTTACGATCAGGTGCTGGTAAGGGTGAGGGCCAAGATGACGTTGATGCCAAGGGTTAGGTTTAGGGATATGCTTAGGGATTTTGGGTAAGTTTATGGTTCATTTTCCACGAAGATTTGTTTCAGGTTGAGGGTTGGGGTTTGCTTTGACTCCAGGGTAAGGGTGTAAATTGGGAATGAATTCATGGTTAATATTAGAGAATAGTCCAGGTTTAGGGTTAGATTTAAAGCTAGGGATGAGGTTAAGATTCCATTATGAGTTCCTTTGAAACTTAGGGTAAAGTTTGGGTTTAGGGTTCACTTATGAATAAGTTTAGTGTTAGGATCGTCATTGAGTTAGTTATTGTGTTTGGGATAGTTTTAATACTTATTCCTTTTTTTTTAAATTTTTGCCACCACATTGGCATTTGAGATCATCAAAACTGTTTTTCAACTTTCCATTTACCTAGAAGCAACAATGGGGCCTGAACGCACATAATCTATTCAAATGCTCATCATAGATCTCACTACTCAGTCTTCTCTCAGGTTTTCAAGAATAATTTCTCAACTCTCAAATCTCTTTACAGTTATCAGATCAGGATTGAGAGGATGACTTCCCATCAAGATACCAAACACAAATGCTAGCACTTTCTTCCTTCCTCCCTGACCATAAAGGACAATAACCTATGAAATGCATAATAATGCGTATGAATCTCTTTTTCCCTTCATCTCAAGGTTCCATTCTGTATTTTAGTTGTGTAAGAGTATTTCTGAAATACTTAGTATAATTCTGAGTAGAATACAAATCATAAATAAATAAAATACCAGCGGCTTCTATTTTAAATATTCTAGAAGGCATACATGCACAATCACTCTAGTATTTTGAACAGTCAATTTTAAATCATAATCAAAGTGAATTGTGTGCTGGCTGTCCCCACCCCCTGCCACTTCCCTTCTTCACTTAGGAAAAGAGTTCAGTGGTGTGAGTACAGTTAAAGGAGGGGATGCCACTGCTAAATATACACTCACCTATCTCACAGAACCTACAGAGAGAAAGTAAGTTGAGTTCATGTTATACACACCTAAAATTCCTCTGCAAGAGAACAGCTCCCTGTTCATCATGTATTATGGTCCCAGCCATTCAACTACTAAGTATAGGGTAAAACAGACAAAAGTACGTACGTAATTGACCAGAACAAACCACCCTTTTACTCTGATTTACCTGGGATCAAGCAATGCCTTGAAATAGGTATGAAGTGATGCATCAAAATTATCCAATTGAAATCCTCAGTAACCCGGTGAGAGCAGAGGTTTGGAGAGGTTGTTTGGCGCCAACAGGAGCGCCCTTGATCCTCCGGATCCCAGGCTGATGCCAGAAGACATCCCTTGCAGGGCGCACCCACTCTCCACGATGGAAAGAGGTAGGCGCCAGGGACCTATATTCAGAACATTGGCTGACCGCGACGGCACAGTTGAAGGGCCAGCCATTCGGGGCCCCGAGGCTGTATCAAGGTCTATGATGCATTGCAGCCCCAGAGCCAATCAGGAGACAATAGAACTGTCAGGATTGTGAGTTCCATAATACGATGCATTGGGGAGCTGTTACCCTGGGAGAGGTATAGAGGTAAGTTTAGGACTTGTATTAAGGATGAGGTTCTGGGCAGCATCAGCTTTGGTATTAGCCTTACAGTTAGCTTTGAGGTTAGAGGTTTGGTTAAAATTGTGGTTTGTGTTCAGGGTAGGTAAATTTGGGGGTGAGAGGTATGTGTACTATTGTGGTTATGATTAGTGGAAGGATCCATCTTTGAGTTAGGCTATGTGTTAAAATTCAGGTTAGGTTCATGGCTAGACTTTTCATTCGGTTAGAAGAATCTTTGAGGTTATGGTATTAAGAACATTGAAATGAGAACTCTGGGTAGAAGGGCTATTGAAAGAGTGAGGTAAAGTTTGAGGATAGAGTTAGGTTTTTCGTTAGGTATATGCTTGGGTTAGGGTTTGGGTGAGTTAAGATTAGGGGTAGTTATATACTTAGGCTTCGAGTTACATTTGAGGTTGGAGTTAGGTTTTAAGATAGGGTAGGAGAAGGGCCGATTTAATGATGTGGTGTAGATTTTAGTTTATGATTCGGTTTTTAGGATTAGTGTGAGATTTAGCTTGGAGGTCAGGGTTGGTTTTCCATTCTAGTTGGGGTTGGGTTTCCAGTAAAAGTGAGTATGGGTTCCTTTCAGGGATTGTGTTATAGGAAGGCTCAGGTTTTCCACTAGGGCTCGGTTTAGCGTTAGATTTCAATTTAGGATTATTTCTTGAGTATATTATGAGATTTAGAGTTAGGGTTCAGTTTAAAGTAAAACTGAGGGTTCAGTTTTAAATTAGGTTTGGATTGGGTGTTCGATTAGGTTTGGGGTTTCTTTGTAATTTAGGCCAGGTTATGGTTTGGGTTTTTTATTTATGTATTAAATTAATAACAGTGACATTGATTAGTAACATTACATATCCAGTGTGCATTTCTACAATACATAATTCATATTCATATATTGCATTGTGCGTTCAGAACCCAGAGTCACTTCTTCCTTGCCACTATATTTGACCCACCCCTTTCCTCTTCTACCACCTCTCTTTTTCCTTACTTTCTTGCAACCATTAATGTGTTGTCTGTATTTATGTCTTTTTGGATTTTTCTTTGTTGCTTTCATTTTTACATCCCAAGAATGAGTGAAGTTCTATGGTTCCAAGCTATTTCTATTTGATTTATTTCACTTAGCATGGTAATCTCCAGACCCATCCTTGTTGTCACAATCTGCAGGGATTCATCTTTATTTCTTGGCGAGTAGTGTTTCACTGGGTGTTTGTAGCACATCTCCTCCATCCAATCAATTGTTGAAGAACATGTTGGTTGTTGATATGTCTTGACCACCATAACTTGTACTGCAAGGAACACAGGGGTACATATATCTCTATGAGTACATGTTTTCAGATTTGGAGGGTGGATACTCAGTGAAGGGATTGCTTGGTTGTATGGTATATTTATTCTTAACATTCTGAAGAACCTCTGTAGTGTTTTCCATCGTTGCTGCCAAATGACATGCCCACCTGCAGCATATGAGAGTTCTTTATTCCCACAGACTCTGTAACACTCGATATTATTTGTCTTGTGCATCATAGCCTTTCTATTAATATCAGGTATGAAGTGGTAGTTCATGGGATTTCTCTAATAGCCAGTGTACTTAAACATTTTGTATGTATCTCTTGGGTGTTTGAGTAATCTGTCTTCTTGGGGAAAGTGTCTGTCAAAGTCCTGAGCCCATGTGTTCATGGGATTGTTTGTTTGTCTATGGTTGAGTTCTAGGAGTTCTTTATATAGTTTAGGTTTTAACCCCCTTTCAGTCATTGCTTGCAAATGTCTTCTCCCACTCTGTCGGTAGCCTTTTTCTTTCTTGATGATTTCTTTGGCTGTGCTGTAGCTTTAACTTTGGGTACATTCCCGTTCATTTCTTTCGACTTTTACTTCCCTTGCCTTTGAGGTAACATTCATCAAACTCTTTCTGAAGCAAGGTCTAAAGGTTTAGGACCTATGTTTTCTTCTTTGCCATTTATCATTATTGGTAGCATGTTTAGGTCTTTGGTCCAGTTTTAGTTAATTTTGGTATATGTTGAAAACAGTCAGTCTAGATTCATTCTTTTGCACGTGATATTCTCTATGCCCTAGCACCGTTTATGGAAAATAGATTCTTTGCTTCATGTTATATGTTTGGCTTTCCATAGAAAAAAATCTTTACATATATATGTGGGATTTCACTTTTCCTTAATTGGTGTGTGTGTGCCTATAATTCTGCCAATAGCCTGCTGCTTATATTATTGTCACTGTGTGTTATAGATTGAAGTCAAAGAGTGTGAAACCTTCAACAATATTGTATTTTTTCTTCAGAAACCTGTGTTTATTTGGGGTCTTTTTAGATTCCATAGAAATCTGTTGATGTTTTTCTTGAAATTTTTCTAAAAACCGTCATTGGAATTTTGTTGGGGATGGCATTAAATCTGTACATTGCTTTGTGTAACATGACCATTTCAATGAGGTACATTTGTCCCATTTATGAATAAAAAATCTCTGCATTTCTTTGTGCCTTCTTCAATTTATTTTATTTTCTGCTTTTATTTATTTATTTGTTTATTTATTTCTATTCATTTTTATGGACAGACTTATTGGTGTGACATCTGTCAGCAAGGATTTCATAGGTTTCAGGCATACAATTTTACTGTGCATTGTCAACTTGATATATAATCAGTTCACCACCTAATGTGACTTCTCTTTCCATCACCATATATTTAGCTTTGCCCTCTCCTCTCCCAGCCACTCCGTTTGTTCCCCTCCCTAACCCACTCGTCCCCAAATAATCATTAAATTATTGATTGTGTCCATGGGTTATTTGTTTGTTCATTTCTTTTTTTTTTTGCTTTCAGTTTTATATTCCACATACGAGTGAAATCTTACAGTTCTTTGATTTTTCTGTGTGGCTGATTTCCCTAAGCATGATGATCTCCACGTCCATCCGTGTTTTTGCAAATGACAATATTTCATCTTTTCTTATAGCTGAGTAATATTCCATCAAAAATTAACTCAAAATAGATTAAAGACCTTCATATAAGACCTGTAACAATACACTGTATAGTAGAAGACATTGGTACTAAACTTATAGACCTAGGACTCAAGGAAGACTTCATGACCCAGTCCTCAAAGGCAAGGGAAGTATAAGCAAAAATAAGTGAATGAGACTATATCAAACTCAAAAGCTTCTGCAAAGCAAAAGGAAATTTCAATTTCTTTTAACATCTTGTGTTTTCAGAGTATAGGTCCCTCAGCCCCTGTGTTAAGTTTCTTCTCAGCGTTGAGGTTAGGGTTAACATACAAATTAGGGTATGTATTGGACTGATCTTTATGGTTATTGCTGTTTTTTGGTGGGTGGTGTCAGTTAGAGTCAGAGTTATAACTAAGGTTAGGGTTAGCGTTCAGTTGGTCATTAGAATTAAGGTTAAGCTTAGGGTTATATTGACTTTTAAAGTTCGGGATTCACTATCAATTACTGTTATGACTAGGCTTAGTGTTATTTCTAGAATTTGGTTTAAGGGAAAGCTCGGGTTATGTAATGGGTAGGTTTAGGTATGTGCTTATTTTCTGATGAGGTTAGAAACCATGTTATGTTCAAGTAACTAGCTATGATTAGCATAATATTTAGGGTTAGGTTTAGGGTTAGAGTTAGGTTTGAGGTTATTTTTTTGGTTTTTAATTATGGATGGTGTAGGTTTAAGACCAAGATAAGGGCTGTAGGGAAGCCTAGCTTTAGCTTTATGTAGATATTATAGTGTAGATGTTGAGTTAGGCTAAGTGTTAAAGATAAGTTTTGGTTTGATTTTATTTTTAGGGTTAGCACTAGAACAAAATGTCTGATTGTGTTTAAGGTTAGATTTTGTGTTTAAGTTTACGTCTTTTGGTTTTTTTCATGGCTGAATTGAGGGTTTGTTAAGAAGTAGTGTTTTATGGTAAGATTTGAGGCGGGATTGACTCTGAATTGGGGATAAAGTTAGGGTTAGATTAAGGGCTCTGGTTAGGATTAGGTTTACAGTTATGTATTCAGGGTTATGTTTTAAGTTAAGTTGAAGGTGAGGTTTTGAGTTTGGTATGAGAGTGGGTTTAGATTTGAGTTTCCATGTAGGTGCCCGATTACACTTAGGATTATGTACTGAGTAAGCTTCAAGTTAGGTAAATGTTAGAATGATTTTAGGTTCAGAACAGATTTTGGGATGATGGTTAGTGTTAGTGTAGGATAAGAATTAATTGTGAGATTAGGATGAAAATTTTAAATGAATTTTTTTTTACTAAGGTTTAGGTTTGAGGTTTTGTTTTTAATTAAGTATAAGGATCGTGTTAGGTTCATTTTACAGTCTAGGTATAGGGGTAAGGCTGAGTTTATGAATAGTGTTATGGATAGGGTTCTTGTTATGTTTCCATTTAAAGTTTGGGTTGAGGTTGTGATTAAATTTAAGGTTACTGTTAAGATTAGGCTGACCATTGTTTTATGATTTTCTTTGAAATTGGGATTAGGTTTAGTGATCTTTGTAGGTTATATGGTGGGGTTATGGTTGGTGCACGATGTAGTGAAAGGTTAGGGTGAGGGTTAGAGTGAGGTGTGAAGTTCGATTTTGGGTTAAAATTACTTTTAAGTTTCAGGTGTATGTTTAGGTTTTGGACTCCCCTTAAGCTTTGGTTTAGGGTAAGTGTGAACCTCTCAGTTAGGATTGTGATTAGATATAAGGTTAATTGTGAGGTTAAATTTACGATCAGGTGCCGGTTAGGTTGAGGGCCAAGATGATGTTAACGCCCAGGGTTATGTTTAGGGTTACCTTAGGGATTTTGGTTATGTTCATGGTTCATGTTCCAAGTAGATTTTGTTTTAGGTTTAGGGTTAGGGTTGGCTTTGACTCCAGGGTAAGGGTGTAAATTAGGATTGAGTTCATGGTTAATGTTAGAGTATAGGACAGGTGTATGGTTAGACTTAAAGCTAGGGATAAGTTTAAGATTCCATTATGAGTTCCTTTGAAACTTAGGGTAACGTTTGGGTTTAGGGTTCACTTATGACTAAGTTTAGTGTTAGGTTCGTCATTGAGTTAGGTGTTATGTTTGGGATAGTTTTAATACATATACCTTTTTTTTTTTTAATTTTTGCCACCACATTGGCATTTGAGATCGTCAAAAGTGTTTTTCAACTTTCTATTTACCTAGAAGCAGCAATGGGGCCTGAAGTCACATAGTCAATTCAAATGCTCATCATAGATCTCACTACTCAGTCTTCTCTCAGGTTTTCAAGAATAACTTCTCAACTGTCAAATCGAATTGTAGTTATCAGAGCAGGATTGAGAGGATGACTTCCCATCAAGATATGAAACAAAAATGTCAGCACTTTCTTCCTTCCTACCTGACCAAAAAACAATCATTTGTGATATGTATAATAATGCGCATGAATCTCTTTTTCCCATTATCTCAAGGTTCCATTCTGTATTTTAGTTGTGTAAGATTATTTCTGAAATACTTACTATCATTCTGAGTAGAATAGAAATCATAAATAAAAAAAATATCAGAGGCTTTTATTTTAAATATTCTAGAAGGCATGCACGCACAATCACTCTAGTATTTTGAACAGTCAATTGTAAATCATAATCAATGTGCATTGTGTGCTTGATGTCCCCACCCCCTGCCGCCTCCCTTCTTCACTTAGTAAAACAATTCAGTGGTGTGAGTACAGCTAAAGGTGGGGATGCCACTGCTAAATATACGCTCACCTATCTCACAGAACATACAAAAAGAAAGTAAGTTGAATTCATGTTATAGATGCCTAAAATTCTCCGCAAGAGAACGGCTGCCTGTTCAAAATGTATTATGGTCCCAGCCACACAACCACTAAGTATAGGTTAAAACAGACAAAAGTACGTACGTAATTAACCAGAAAAAACCACCTTTTTACTCTGATTTATCTTGGATCAAGAAATGCCTTGAAATAGGTATGAAGTGATGCATCAAAATTATCAATTTAATATCCTCAGTACACTGGTGAGAGCAGAGGCTTGGAGAGGCGGTTTGACACCAACAGGATCACCCTTGGGGCACCGGATCCCAGGCTGATGCAGGCAGACAGCCCTTGCAGGGAGCACCCACCCGCCGCGATGGAAAGAGGAAGGCGCCAGGGACCTATAATCAGAGCATTGGCTGACCGCGATGTCACAGTTGCAGGGACAGACAATTGGGGCCCCAAGGCTGTATCAAGGGCTATGATATCTTGAGGCCCCAGAGCCAATCAGGAGACAATAGAACTGTCATGATTGTGAGTTCCATAATGCCATGCAGTGGCGAGCTGTGACCTTGGGAGAGGTTTAGAGGTCAGTTTAGAACCTGTATTAAGGATGAGATTCTGCGCAGCTTCAGCTTTGGTGTTAGCCTTAGAGTTAGCTTTGAGGTTAGAGGTTTTGATAAAATTGTGGTTAGTGTTCAGGGTATGTAAAGTTGGGGGTGAGAGGTATGTGTACTATTGTGGTTATGATTAGTGGAAGGATCCATCTTTGAGTTAGGCTATGTGTTAGTTTTCAGGTTAGGTTCAGGGCAAGAGTTTGGGTTGGGTTAGAAGAAGCTTTGAGGTTATGGTATTAAGAACATTGAAATGAGTACTCTGGGTAGAATGGCTATTGATACATTGAGGTAAAGTTTGAGGATAGAGTTAGGTTTTTCTTTAGTCATATCCTTGGTTTAGGGTTTGGGTGAGTTAATGATTAGGGGTAGTTTTATACATAGGCTTCGAGTTACCTTTGAGGTTGGAGTTAGGTTTTAAGATTGTGTAGGAGAAGTGCTGGTTTAATGATGAGGTGCAGATTTCAGTTTATGATTCGGTTTTTAGGATTAGGGTGAGATTTAGCTTGGAGGTCAGTGTTGGTTTTCCATTCAAGTTGGGGTTGGGTATGCAGTAAAAGCGAGTGTGGGTTCTTTCAGGGATAGTGTTATAGGAAGACTCAGGTTTTCCAATACGGCTCGGTTTACTGTTAGATTTCTATTTAGGATTATTTCTTGAGTATATTATGAGATTTAGAGTTAGGGTTCAGTTTATAGTAAAGCTGAGGGTTCTGTTTTAAATTAGGTTTGGATTTGGTGTTGGATTAGTTTTGGGGTTTCTTTGTAATTTAGGCCAGATTTATGGTTTTGGTTTTTTATTTATGTATTAAATCAATGACAGTGACATTGATTAGTAACATTACATTTCCAGGTTGCATTTCTATAATACATAATTCATATTCATACATTGCATTGTGCGTTCAGCACCCAGAGTGACTTATTCCTTCCCCCTATATTTGACCCACCCCTTTCCTCTTCTACCACCTCTCTTTTTCCTTACTTTCTTGCAACCACTAATGTGTTGTCTGTATTTATGAGTTTTTGGATTTTTCTTTTTTGCTTTCATTTTTACATCCCTAGAATGAGTGAAGTTCTATGGTTCTGAGCTATTTCTATTTGATTTATTTCCCATAGCATGGTAATCTCCAGACCCATCCATGCTGTCTCAATCGGCAGTGTTTCATCTTTATTTCTGGGCGAGTAGTGTTTCACTGGGTGTTTGTACCACATCTCCTGCATCCAATCAATTGTTGAAGAACATGGTGGTTGTTGATATGACTTGACCACCATAATTTGTCCTGCAAGGAACACAGGGGTACGTATATCTCTATGAGTACATGTTTTCAGAATTGATGGGTATATACCCAGAGAAGGGATTGCTTGGTTGTATGGTATATTTATTCTTAACATTCTGGGGAACTTCTGTACTGCTTTCCATTGTTGCTGCCAATTGACATGCCCAAATGCATCATATGAGAATTCGTTATTCCCACAGCCTCTCCAACACTCGTTATTACTTATCTTGTGGATCATAGCCTTTCTATTAATAACAGGTATGAAGTGGTAGTTCATGGCATTTCTCTAATAGCCTGTGTACTTAAATATTTTGTATATATTTCTTGAGTGTTTGATTAATCTGTCTTCTTGGGGAAAGTGTCTGTTCAAGTCCTGTGCCCATGTGTTCATGGGATTGTTTGTTTGTCTGTTGTTGAGTTCTAGGAATTGTTTATATAGTTTAGGTTTTAACCCCCTTTCAGTCCTTCCTTGCAAATGTCTTCTCCCACTCTGTCGGTAGCCTTTAAATTTCTTGATGGTTTCTTTGGCTATGCAGAAGCTTTTAAGTTGGGTACAGTCCCATTCATTTCTTTTGTCTTTTACTTCCCTTGCCTTTGAGGTAACATTCATCAAACTCTTTCTGAAGGAAAGTCTACAGGTTTGGGACCTACGCTTTCTTCTATGCAATTTATCATTATTGGAAGCATGTTTAGGTCTTTGTTCTAGTTTTAGGAAATTTTGGTATATGTTGGAAACTGTCAATCTAGTTTCACTATTTTGCCTGTGATATTCTCTATGCCCTAGCACCGTTTATGGAAAATGAATTCTTTGCTTCATGTTATATTTTTGGCTTTCCATAAAAAACAATCTTCACATATATATATATGTGGGATTACTTGTGGTTTTTCAGTTCTTCTTCATTGGTGTGTGTGTGCCTATATTTCTGCCAATACCCTGCTGCTTATATTATTGTCATTGTGTTTTGCAGATTGAAGCCAAAGAGTGTGAAACCTTCACCATTGTTGTTTTTTACCTTCGGATGACTGTGGTTATTTGGGGTCTCTATAGATTCCATAGAAATCTGTTGATGTTTTTCTTGAAATTTGTCAAAATACTGTCATTGGTATTTTGATGGGGATGGCATTTAATCTGTTGATTGCTTTGTGTAACATGACCATTTCAATGAGGTTCATTCGTACCATTTATGAATATAAAATCTCTGCATTTCTTTGTGCCTCTTCAATTTCTTTTTTTTCAGCGTTTATTTATTTATTTATTTCTATTCATTTTTATTAATAGACTTATTGGTGTGACATCTGTCAGGAAGTATTTCATAGTTTTCAGCCATACAATTCTACTGTGCATTGACAACTTGATGTATAATCAGATAACCACCTAATGCGACGTCTCTTTACATCACGTTATATTTAGCTTCGCCCCCTCCTCTCCCAGCCCCTCCCTTTTCTCCCTTCCCTAACCCACTCCTCTCAAAATAATCATTAAATCATTGATTGTGTCCATGGGTTATTTGTTTGTTCATTTTGTTTTTTCTTTACTTTCAGTTTTATATTCCACATATGAGTGATGTCATACAGTTCTTTGACTTTTCTGTGTGGCTTGTTTCCCTAAGCATGATGATCTCCAGGTCCATCCGTGTTTTTGCAAATGACAATATTTCATCTTTTCTTATAGCTGAGTAATATTCCATCAAAAATTAACTCAAAATAAATTAAATAAATTCATATAATACCTGTAACAATTCACTGTATAGAAGAAGATATTGGTACTAAACTTATAGAACGAGGACTCAAGGAAGACTTCATGAACCAGCCCTCAAAGGCAAGGGAAGTACAAGAAAAAATAAATGAATGGGACTATATCAAACTCAAAAGCTTCTGCAAAGCAAAGGAAATCTTCAATTTCTCTTAACCGGTCCATCCGTGTTGTTGCAAATGACAATATTTCATCTTTTCTTATAGCTCAGTAATATTCCATCAAAAATTAACTCAAAATAGATTAAAGACCTTCATATAAGACCTGTAACAATACACTGTATAGAAGAAGACATTGGTACTAAACTTATGGACCTAGGACTCAAAGAAGACTTCATGACCCGTTCCTCAAAGGCAAGGGTACTATAAGCAAAAATAAATGAATGGGACTATATCAAACTCAAAAGCTTTTGCAAAGCAAAAGGAAACTTCAATTTCTTTTAACCTCTTGTGTTTGTCAGAGTATAGGTCCCTCTGCCCCTGTGTTAAGTTTGTTCTCAGCGTTTAGGTTAGGGTTAACATACAAATTAGGTTATGTGTTGAACTGATCTTTAGGTTTATTGCTCTTTTTAGGTGGGTGGTATCAGTTAGAGTCAGAGTTATAACGAAGGTTAGGGTTAGCGTTCATTTGATCATTAGATTTAGGGTTAAGATTAGGGTTATATTGACTTTTGAAGTTCGGGTTTCACTCTCAATTATTGTTATGATTAGGCTTATTGTTATTTCTAGAGTTTGGTTTCAGGGAAAGCACGGGTTATGTAATGAGTAGATTTAGGTATGTGTTTAGGTTTGGATGAGGTTAGAAACCATGTTAGGTTCAGGTAACTAGCTATGGTTAGCAAAATATGTAGGGTTAGGGTTAGGGTTAGAGTTAGGTTTGAGGTTATTTTTTTAGATTTTAATTAATTGTGGTGTAGGTTAAAGGCCAAGATAGGGGCTGTAGGGAAGCCTAGCTTTAGCTTTACGTCCACGATATGGTTTAGATTTTGAGTTAGGCTAAGGGTTAAAAATAAGGTTGGGTTTGATTTTATTATTAGGGTTAGCAGTAGAACAAAAAGTCCAATTGTGTTTAAGGTTAGATTTTGTGTTTATATTTAGGTCTTTTTGTTTTATTCATGGTTCAATTAAGAGGTTGCTAAGACGTAGTGTTTTACGGTAATCTTTGAGGCAGGGATTGGATCTGAATTGGGGAAAAAGTTAGGGGTAGAGTAAGGGCGGCGATTAGGGTTAGGTTTATTGTTATATATTAGGGGTTATGTTTTAAGTTGAGATTAAGTTGAGATTTTATGTTTGGTATGAGAGTGGGGTTAGATTTGTGTTTCAATTTAGGGGCCAGATTACACTTAGGATTACGTTTTGGGTAAGCTTCATGTTAGGAAAATGTTAGAATGAGTTTAGGTTCAGAACAGATTTTGTGATGATGGTTAGTTTTAGTGTAGGATAAGAATAAATTGAAGATTAGCATGAAAATTTCAAATGAATTTTTTTTGACTAACACTTAGTTTTGAGGTTATGTTTTTAATTAAGTATAAGGATAATGTTAGGTTCATTTTACTTTCTAGGTTTAGGGGTAAGGCTGCGTTTATGATTAGTGTTATGGATAGGGTTCTTGTTATGTTTACATTTAAAGTTTGGGTTGAGGTTGTGATTAAATTTAAGGTTATTGTTAAGATTAAGCTTACCATTGTTTTATGGTTTTCTTTGAAATTGGGATTAGGTTTAGTGTTCTTTTTAGGTTATATGCTGGGGTTATGGTTGGTGCACGATGTAGTGAATGGGTTGGATGAGGGTTAGAGTGAGGTTTGAAGTTCGATTTTGTGTTAAAATTAGTTTTAAGTTTCAGGTGTCTGTTTAGGTTTAGGTTAGGTTTAGGTTAAGTGTGAACTTTTCAGTTAGGATTGTGATTAGAGATAAAGTTAGTTGTGAGGTGAAGTTTACAATCAGGTGCTGGTTAGGGTGAGAGTCAAGATGATGTTGACGCCCAGGGTTAGGTTTAAGGTTACGCTTAGGGATTTTGGTTATGTTCATGGTTCATGTTCCAAGTAGATTTTGTTTTATGTTTAGGGTTAGGGATTGCTTTGACTCCAGGGTATGGGTGTAAATTAGGATTGAATTCATGGTTAATGTTAGAGAATAGGCCAGGTATAGGGTTAGAATTAGAGCTAGGGATAAGGTTAAGATTCCATTACTAATTCCTTAATAACTTAGGGTAAGCTTTTGGGTTTAGGGTTCACTTTTGACTATGTTTAGTGTATGGTTCGTCATCGAGTTAGGTATTGTGTTTGGAATAGTTTTAATACTTATTCCTCTTTTTTTTAAATTTTTGCCACCACATTGGTATTTGAGATCATCAAAAGGGTTTTAAACTTTACATTTACCTAAAAGAAGAAATGGGGCCTGAACTCACAGAGTCTATTCAAATGTTCTTCATAGATCTCACTACTAAGATTTCCCTCAGTTTTTAAGAAAGCTTTTCAACTCTCAAATCTCTTTACAGTTATCAGATCAGGATTGAGAGTATGACTTCCCATCAAGATACCAAACACAAATGCCAGCACTTTCTTCCTTCCTCCCTGACCACAATGGACAATCACCTATGAAATGCATAATAATGCACATGAATCTGTTTTTCCCATTATCTCAAGTTTCCATTCTGTATTTTAGTTGTGTAATAGTATTTCTGAAATACTTACTATAATTCTGAGTAGAATACAAATCATAAATAAAAAAAATACCAGAGGCTTCTTTTTTAAATATTCTAGAAGGCATGCACGCACATTCATCCTAGTATTTTGAAAAGTCAATTGTAAAACATAATCAAAGTGCATTGTGTGCTTGCTGTCCCCACCACTTGCCACCTCCATTCTTCACTTTGGAAAACCGGTCAGTGGTGTGAACACAGGTAATGAAGTGGATGCGCCTGCCAAATGTACCCTCACCTATCTCACAGGACATACAGAGAGACAGTAGGTTGAGTTCATGTTATACACACCTAATATTCCTCTGCAAGGGAACGGCTGCCTGTTCATCAAATATTATGGTCTCAGCCACACAACCACTAAGTATAGGGTAAAAGAGACAAAAGTATGTATATAATTGACCAGAACAAACCACCCTTTTACTCTGATTTATCTGGGATCAAGCAATGCATTGAAATAGGTATGAAGTGATGCATCAAAATTATCAATTTGAAATCCTCAGTACCCTGGTGAGAGCAGAGGTTTGGAGAGGCGTTTTGGCACCAACAGGAGCGCCTTTGGGCCACTGGATCCCAGGCTGATGCAGGCAGACA
>PVJL010016109.1:0-22426 GCA_004026885.1 Lyroderma lyra
CTAAATTCTTTTTTTATTTAATTATTAACTACTTATTTTTAAAATCCCTAAAATAAAATAGCACAAGTTAATAGACAAAGGTAAATCCAAGATGGGCAAAAAGGAGATCAAAGGTGGCAAAGGAAACTCAAGCTTATCTCCAACTTCTCCCTTTAGACGTGCCGCCTCACGTCTGCCCAAGGCCACCCTGGTGTCTAAAGGCATGTGGCGCTGCCCGTTTAGTTGTGCTGGACTGACCCCTGGCCCCTTGTGACACACTCCTCTTTCTCCTTCTGTCTCCAGGCTGTAGGTGTCTAGCCCTACAGTCTCCTTGATGCCTTGGGACGATTCATTTTTCAACCCAACTCAATTGCTAGTTGTGGCTTCTTGGGAGCTCAATGCGCTCCCCTGATTTGGGTAACCCTGAAGCCTAGAGATCTCCGTTCCAATCCCAGCCCCACAGAACCCCACAGAACCCCAGAGAACCCCACAGGCCAGCTTAATCCTGGTCTGCCCATCTGAGGAGGGAGCTCTGATGTCTTCTTCGGAGCTCAAGGTTCCCAGGCCTCGCTCCACCACCACCTAAGGGCACAACAGATGGACGGGGTGGCTGCCACCTTTGTAGGACGTGTCTAGGGAACAGAACACATGGAACGGAAGCACGGGCTACATGGCCAGCTCAACGTGCTTCTCATCAGTTTTCAGGAGTTGGGGTGCAGCTGCTGCCTGTGTCCTCCGATACCAACCATGTCCCTGTCTCTCCTCCTGCCTCTGGAGAGAGTGAAGAAGCAAGTCACTAAAGTCAGCCAGCTTTTAACTGCCAAATGCAGCTTCACCTCAACACCCGGGGGCCTCGTCAGTGGGAAATCTGAGGGGGGCTTTTGGCACTTCCCACAGTTGGACCAGCCGGTGACATGGTGGAGAGGAAACCTTGGCAACTGTGAAGCCCTGTCCAGGGCGATGATGACTCTGGGTTCTTGGTATTCTCTGGAACTTATCCAGTAACTCCATCCACCTGGAGGCGCTGAAAGATGGCTCTGCTGACCCTCATGGGGCGGGAGCATGGCCCTGAGGGTACAGCATTCTGCTTCCAAGGGAAACAGCACCGTCAGCCCTTTTTGGGGATACCTCAGCAGGAGACGGCTGAATAGACTGGCCTGGAGCCCAGAAGACCCCGCCTGTTAGAAGGTGCTGTGAGTGTTAGATTTCTCAGGCAGCACGCAATCTAATCCAAGCCATCCATACCCACAAGGCACCTCTTCCTAAAGGCAGAGGGTACGGAGACCCAGCTCGGCCTTTTACTGCGGTCCCCGTAGGCCTGCTGCTCCTGAGAGGAGCCAAGGGGGAGGAGGTACCTGCCTCCAGGTCTGTACCATCCTGAACTCGATGCCTAGCTCTGTGACCAACTCCTGATTCAATAGGCACAGTGGGTTTTCATCCATGTAAAAACACAAAATAAGAAATACATGCATGCATGCATCATATATACATACTGCAAAAATACTCTTAAATGCTAAAAATGATCATCTTTGCTAGTAGAACAACAGAAAACTGGTTTCTCTTTTGTATTTCCTTTATTCGTACTTTCCATTTTTAAACTTTAAATAAAAAGCATATGATGCTTTTTAAGTTGGAAAAATAAAAAAAATGGTTTAAGAAGAAAGGGCTAGTCATTGTGATAAGACGTTTGGCCTATGAACTCATTAGCTACTCAGGGCAGAACATTCAGTGGGCAATTATCTGTGAGAGCTGATATTTGGGAGACTGGTTTTCCTGGGGGAAAATGTCTTCTGCAGAAACTGTGAATGAAAGTAACAGTTCTTGCGATGTCTGCTCTCCTCTCTTAGTTTGTGCCATTTAACTGCGACGAGACACATCCGGGGAGAAACACATGGAAGCAGGCTCAAATCTGGAACCCCACCCCCCACTCCAGCTCCGGGCACCCCTTCAAAGAAAGTGAAGTCCCCGCAGCTGGCAGGCCTGGACTCACTTTTCCAGGGCAAGAACACGGAGTAACGGCAGCCACATTATTTTGCGACAAATGGTGTCATCCGTGTCCCCAGCGACCATGTCCTCATTACCACTGGCCTCCGGATGTGGTTAATGCTTTCTTAGTTATCCCGAATAGCCGACCTTTTGAGATGTCTGCCTTCTGGCTTACTGCTTACTTTAGTCATCTTCTGGATGACTAAAAAGACACCTTAACATGCCAAAGGGGCCACCACAGGGCCCATGGAAAATTCCGGAACTGGGTCAAAACAAAATCCTGACAGTCATCTAGTCCCTCTACTGCACTTAAGGAGACCAAAGACCGGGTTAGGGTGGGCCACGCGCACAATGTGTGGACTCCGAAAGAGTTACGATTCAAAGTTTGAAATAGGTTTTATGTTTTAAAAAGCCTAAAGTTACCTTATTTCCAGTTTGCAACATTTGCTCAAAATTTGTGTCCATTTTGTAATGCTCCATGGCCAAGAAGACAGTATTGATTATGATGCAGATGGTGATGGCCAGCTCGGTAAAGGGGTCCGTCACCACAGTTTTCAGGGCCTTCTTAAAGCACAGCCACTGCGGGCAACAGTCCCACACGAGGTATTTGGATGCCAGGTTTTCCCCACACGGGAGGCAGGGCTCCTGGGACTTCTCTTGTTCTGGAGGAGAAAGAAAGAGCAGTTGAGGAGTGATCTCTGAACCCGTCTGGCCTCTGTCTGCCTGAGTGCTCCCTCCTCCCTCCTCCCGAGGGCTTCCTGTGATGCAACACGAGTCGAGAAGGGCACTGACTTGCGTAGCCGGAAAGGTTTCCCCCACCGGCTTCCCGGGGGTGCAGCCAAGTACGATGCACCGAGTCTTTCTGCCTGTATTGAGCACCTGGCACCGGGCTGCACTGTTAGAGAGGCCGATCGGTCAGTAAACGCTGCCGCGCTCACGTGAACCCACGAGCGAGAGAGAGACTCGAGCCCAAGTGGTGTTCGCGCAGGCAGAGGACGCGGACGGCTGTACCAGAGGCGCAAGGCCACCAGGGCTCGGGCGGGGGCATCCCCAAGCCCTGAGACGCGCCACGCTCTATCCACCGCAGAGTTCGGGCCCTAAGGCAGCCTGGCACATCTTGGGGGCACATGCAGGCCAAATGAGGGGATGCCGTAGGCTCAAAAGTGCTAAGCGACCCATGTGATCCCCTCCTACGGGGACTTGAGTCCTGTCCTTGAACACCAACCCCTTAGCTGGAGCCCTGTTACCTGCTGTCAGTCAGGTCCATCAGAGGGATCCAGACTTTCCGTCTACGCAGGTGTCCCCCTGTGCACTCCAGATCGCTAACTCTAACTTCGGTGACAACCGCTGCTTGCTGCAAACATCTGTCTGATCTGCACTGGCTGGCTATCGTCTCTGAGACCTCCCGTGGCTGCCCGGCTACTCGGGAGGCCCTGTCGGTGCTCTTGGCCCCAAGTCCAGCCAGTTCCTACGCGGCTCAGGGCAGGCCTACAGGGAAGACCCGCTTCTCCCAAACCGCACTGCACGCACGCTCCAAAAAGGCACGGACGTGCCTCTTGCACAAGCACAGTGGGCTCCGGGGAATGGCCGGGGGCTGAGGAGAGGGGCCGGGCAGGGCACCCCCGACGCCGGCTGCCCGCGCGGTGGGCGGCGGCACTGACCCTGCATGGTGATGGTGAGGATGCTGACGGCACTCAGCGCCCTCTGCCTCTGGAACGGGTCCCTCCGCTCTTCGCAGAGCTCCACCGACAGGTTCTGGGACAGCCGCTTGGTTTGCTCCAGGAGCTGGGGCTGCAACAGAGGACATGGCGGGCGTCCTAAGGAAAGGGGCCGAGTCCTCATGATGCCACGCACAGCCCAGACGTTCACTGTGCTGTGCCAGCTGTCGCTCATCTCCACACCGCGCCGTGACAAATCTCGGTCTCTTACTTAATATTTAATGAATAGGAGAAACAGGGTTTGAGCACTCAAACTTCTTATGTATGTGCCTTTCGAGAGTCCGACCTACTGATTTTTTTTCTTTCTCTGTGACTTACACATTGTCAAGAAAGAGAAAACAAGATTTTACGAAACCTGAGGAGCTAAGACAGGTTCGGGGTACGAAAGCAGTGAAACGTCTCATTTGGAAATAGCGTTCGGGAGCAGGAGCAGAGGGAGATAAACTTAGAAAGGGGGATTGGGGCCACAGAGGGAACCCTCGGGGACAGCTAGCTGCCTAAACAGGCTTTGAGAGTTCATGGCTGAAAAGAACCAGTCAAAACAGGTGTCAGGAGATCTATGTAGGAAAGCCCGAGCCCTCCCTCAGGCTACGCCCGCGAAGGCATTGACTCCGGCAGTTCTGGGTTCTCTGGACACCTGCATGGATCCAGGGGACTCGAGTAACCACGATGAGTGACTTCCCGGGAGTTCTGGCCCCGGAAAGCACAGCTACTCCACAGGCACCCCGTAATCCCCCCATAACTACTTCCCATTCTTAAAGGGAGAGACGCTTTCTGCTAGGGGTCTGGGCCTTCGTCTCTGTGGAACAAACTGAGACTTCCAAAATACTAAAAAAATATGTATTTGCAGTCGCTGCGCTACGCTGTGTTCTGACAGCAAAGATGGCCCCAAACTACCAGATCTTTCTGCTCACAGCGGGGGGTGAAGTCCCTCGTCTCCCCACCCCATTCCCAGCCCGCCCGCTCCGTCTCCCTCCTGTCTCAGGAAGGGGGTTATTCCCTGGCCTCTGTCTTCAACATTTTCCCTTCTTCTGACTTCCTTCTCCCCAAGTGAAACGTGTTTAAACATCTCCCACCATAATTACAGGACAGCCACCATTCTTCCTACTATACACCCCACTACTCCCACAGCTCCCACTACCTCCTACCTATCCGACCAGCGACTCCGTGTCCCTGCCTGCCGCCCACGGGCACCTCACAAGGACGCGTCCGGCACTGGGCTTGCCCTCTTCCCCCAGCCCAGAACACGCTCCTTTCCTGTCTCAGTAAATTACCCTCCATCAAGGCAGCCCCCAAGCTATGAACGGGGCATCACCCCAACCCTGCACCTCTATCTAGTCCGCGGCCAGTTTTACCTTCCGCAGGTCACTGGAATCTGTTCGTGTCTCTCCACCCTCCCTGCCCCGACCACCGCCTAAGCCGCGACCATCTCTCCCTTGGATTACGGCAACAGCTTCCTAGTCGGCCAACTCCAGTCTTGACCTCCTCCTCCTCTCTCTCTCCCCTCCCTCCCTCTCTCTCCCTCTCTCTCTCCCTCCCTCTCTCTCTCTTTCCCTCTCTCTCTCTCTCTCTCTCTCTCTCACACACACACACACACACACACACACACACGTTTTCTTCTGGGTCATGCTTTATCCTTTTAAGCTTCAAACTGCTTCCCCTGGGACCTCTTTTCTGCCCTATTGTTCTGGGTTGGTTGTCCGAAGCAGACGCACTGGTTGCCCCACCCTATGACCTCGGGCCTTCTCTGCCAATCCAACCCCCCGCCCCCACCCCCGTGCTCTAATGCACAGCCAGTCAGAAATACAGGAAAATTGTCGTTTTCTGAGCCCATCAGTCTTTGACTAAGGATGGGCTACAGGAGTGGATCAATATTCCAGTGCCTCCCTCCAGGAAGGTTAAACTCCAACCATCTTCAGGGACAACCAACTGGATTATGTACCTCCCTGGGCCACCTTCTCTCCTGTGTGTCACTTCTCCCCCTCCCTTCTCCGTGCTTCCTGGGACCCCACTTTCTAAAGAGTCTACTTGCACTCCAGTATCGCAGGGTGTGCTTTGGAGGGAACCCCGCTAACTGAGACAGTGCTCCTCCTCTCTTGTCCCACAGCGATCGTCACGTCCGTCATCACACTGAACGTCAGTGTGTCTTCACCTCTAGCTGTTTGCCTGTGCGTGCCCTGTACGCCCAGTACCTACCCCAGGGCCAAGCAGATAGCAAACGCTGTCGAGTAGATAGAGATCGAATAAATGGGTCATCGACGAGGCACATGGCGCGGGGAAGTGCGTGCACACGGGTGAGTGGATGAGCCAGTAAGTGGATGAACGGCTCCTTTCAATGAGCTGCCCCACCCCCCTGAGCAGGGATGCAGTCGCACTGAGTCCTTGGCCAGACTTACTTTCCTTGGGGCATCTTCGTCAGAATCTGATCCTGGCACCTGCTCTTTCCCAGACTCTCTGAAAACAGAGGACTTCCTTTTCTTATTGCCAAACAGTTTTCTCTTCTTTGGGGAAAAAGATGAGGCTTCAAGGGAAGTAAGCGAACTTCTGTCCATTCCCATGGCAACCAGAGCCTTAGAAAGTGAACAAAAGCAATTAGTGCACAGATTGTACTTCCCTACGAAACACTGCGGAGGACCTCGACCTTCGCGAGGATGCTCTCCTCTTCTGGAGGCGCTGCGTCACGCAGACTGCCCCCACCTAACTGCAATGTGCGTTGTCATCATCTATCTGGAGAACCCGTCCACTTCGTCCAGAAGATTGTAACCCTCAAAGGCAGGGGTTACTCTTGCATATCTCTGCATCACTGACCCTTAGCTCAGTGTCCAGTATGTGCTATATACGAGGGGGGACCAAACAAATATATCTTCTGGAGGGCAGTGCCCTGGTAGCACAGGCTTCCCGCTGGGTGAGTGTTCTAGAACCCGTTCACATCCGGGCACCAGCAGGCGTGGTGTGAGAGGCTGCGTTCGGCTTCAGTGAATTATTTTTGGAAACGCAACGCGTTTGCCCATTTCATGATGGTGATGGACACAAACAGCGTGCGGCGTGACGACGCGCCTGCCCACACCGCGCTAAGTGCAGCGTGACCCCATCCCCCACCCTCCCTAGTCACCCGATCTTGTCCCAAGCCACATTTTTTTTTTTTTTTTGCTTCTTCAGATGAAAGAAGTCCTCAAAAGGAAACATTTTGCCAATATGGAAAAGGTGAAACCAAAAAATGACAGAAGCAGTAAAAGGCATCAAAATCTGCAAGTTCAGAACGGTTTTGAACAACGGAAAAAGCATTTCAATAGTTGTGTTGCAGGAAACAGAGTATTTTGAAGGTGACTGATGTTTAAACATGTAAAAATAAACACACAATTTTTAATAAATATATTCTGGGGGCTTTTAGACATCTCCCCCCTCCCGCCTCTAGCCAGCAATTTGGAATCTGTCCTAGAAGGGCCAGGTTTCAGAAGGTCAAAGAGCAACCAAACCAAGAGTTCTCTGACCCACAGCCCTGTGCCTGGACGTCTTAGTGACAGAGAGCAGCAGAGCCAGTCTGCAAGGGGCTTAAATTCTCAGCAAAGCACCAGCAGAGAGAGTGCTGCGACCGGGCCACAAACGGCGTCCTGAGCCTCAGGTCCCATGGCCACGGAGGCCCCCTAAGCGGAGCCCCCGTGTGACCCTGAGCCCATACCTCCTTCTCCTCCTTCAGCAGCTGCTGGGCCTCCTGGAACATTTTCTCCTTGGCCTCCGTTTCCGCGGCGACGTTCCTGTTCTGCTCCTCGTAGGCCATGGTGACCACAGCCAGAGTTAAGTTAATCAGGTAGAAAGAGCCCAGGAAGATGACCACCACGAAGAAGAAGACCGAGAAGGGCCCCGAGGCACGCAAGGTCTGCAAGGGACAGAGCGCACGCTGGCACCCGAAGCCTTCTGCCACACAGGGGCGGGCACCCCCTCAGGCAGAAGCGGTGCAGGAGCAACTGGTGCCCCCAAGCACTGGTTGGCTCGGCCGTCCGCGGCGTCACCTACACCTACCCGGTCACCCAGGGACACCCAGTGCCATGACTCTTGGGGAGGACATGCCATCTGCATGCTCCCATGGAAGTCTCAGCGACTTTCCTACGATTTTCTCCAGAGTGTTTGCATTTTAAATGTCAAAAGGCAAGAGTGTCCCCTAAAACCTGGAGCACGGGTGGTGACACTCAGGCAGTAGGGGGTCTGGGGGCTGTAATATTTCTGGGAAGAGGAGTGCTTATGCACTATTCGTCCTGACAGGACGTCTATAACTTTTTTGCTGCTTCTAACAGAATTTCTGAAGCACATTGAACAGGAAGGGTGAGGAAGGGACGGCAGACGTGGAGAACAGGCGGGAGGTTAGAAGCAAATGAGAGGTAGGCGAGAGAGAATAAAAACACTGACTAACCTGTTGATAAAGCTTCTCCCAGGAATCCTGGGTCATAAGCCGGAACATGGCGAGAAAAGACCAGCCAAAATTGTCAAAGTTTGTATAGCCGTAGTCGGGGTTCCTGCCGGTGCTGCGGCATTCAAATGTTTCCGAACAGCCCCTGGAAGCGGGAACCAAGGGGGCAGAGAGGGAGGGACAGTCCCACACGGCCTGGCCTGCCCCTCCCAGGACGGCACGGGTTCTGCCGAGGGCCGTGGGCTCACGCCCAGCCGTCCCGGGTGGGGCAGCGGTGGGGGCAGGACAGCATTTAATTGCAGAGTGGCATCGTCCTGCCTGCCAAGCCTCCCAGCCTATGCCTTAATGTGGGCACCCACGGACTCTTCAAGTAGCCTGACGAGCAAACTCCCGTGAGCGGTTTTTCAATGAAAAATTCAGTGCAGTGACCCGGTGAACCATGAACAGCGGAAAAGGGCACCCCAGAACACGAGTCTCCCTCTCTCCCCAGACCCTCAGCCCCACGTCCTAGAGGCAACAGCCCAAGCTAGTCTTGTAGCTTCCCAGGAGTTTTCTACGAGCGCGGGAGCACGCGCACGTCCATGCACGCCTCCTGTGACGCATAGTGGGCGCGTCCCCGGGGCCCTGCTGGAAGCGCCCCCCACTAGCATGCGGGCCGATGCCTCTTTCCTGCCACCTGTCACAGCCTGTGATCTCTCTGGCAGCTTTGCTCAGGATGAGTATTTACATTTCAGTTGTTCACAGTCCTTTGTCTTTACAAACGTTTGGTTTTTAGTCAACGAACAGTGAGCGTTGCGCACAGGCCTTGGCCCACACCGCCAAAGCACACACCCTTAAGCATATCTAGATCATATACTAAGCAGGTGCACGTCCATAATTTTTCATCAAAAATTGTATTTTCATCAAAGTAATACATGTGTGTGGTTTAAAAGTCACAAGGCACCACAGCTTACCACGAAAACCACTCCATCATTCTTCAACCGTCATTTACACATCCCCAAGCCAACAACTTGTAACTATTTTACGGCCACGTCTCTAATGACGATGCTTATACGGATTTACCAACTTTAGTCCCTGCTGACTAATGTCCTTCGGCGGTAATTAATGCCATCCCACGGCACCCCACTTACTTTCCCCTTTGTGGGAAACTCTGCTGGCCTACGCTGACGGCGTTACCCTTTGTGGGAAACTCTGCTGGCCTACGCTGATGGCGTTACCCTTTGTGGGAAACTCTGCTGGCCTACGCTGACGGTGTTACCCTTCGTGGGAAACTCCGCTGGCCTACCTGATGGCTTTCCTGGGTTGAATACATTCTCTTGGCTCTTGGGGGTTGCTGCTTTTTCCAAGTGTGACTCCCTCATTTCTCTGGAGCAAATCTCAAGTTGCTTCTTAAGAAGACTGGATGATCTTGGCATATACGGATATAACTTTATTCTACCTCCACAGGTGATGGACAGTTTGGCCAGAAACACAATTCTGGGTTGAAAATCAGTTCTCCTTAGAAATGTGAAGGTACTGCCCAGCTACTATCCTTAGTGTCACTAAGGGGAACTGTGATGCTGTTTTGATTTTGCTTCCTTTGTGGATGACCATCTTTTTCTCTTTGGTTTTAAGATCTTTTCCCCCTATGTCTCTGAAATGCCATGATCAGGCACTTGGCATGGTCCCTTTTTCTTCCTTTTAAAATTTTCTATGAACGTTAGTGGGGTGACATTGGTTAGTGAAATTATATAGGTTTCAAGGGTACAATTCCATAATACATCATCGATGTGCTGTATTGTGTGTTCACCACCCAGTCAGTTCTCCTTCCGTCTCCTTCCGTCTCCTGCTCAACCACCCTCCTCCCCCATTACCCCTGGTAACCATAACCTGTCATCTATCTATGAGTTTTTGTTTTGTTGTTTGTCTTGTTCATTTGCTACTTTGGTTTTATATCCCACGCGTGAGTGAAGTTATATGGTTCTCAACTTTTTCTGTCTGACTTATTTCACTTAGTGTGAGAATCTCAAGGTTCATCCATGTTGTTGCAAATGGCAGGATTTCATCTTTTCTTATGTCTGAGTAACATTCCATTGTGTGTATGGACCACAGCTTCTTTATCCAGTCATTATTGAAGGGTACTGGTTGTTTCCGTGTCTTGGCCACCGTGAATAAGGCTGTGATGAACACAGGGGTACATATAACTTCATGGATAAATGTTTTTAGATTTAGATACCCAGAAGAGAGATTCCTGGGTCACGTGGCAGTTCTATTCTTAACTTTTTGAGGAATCACTACTGTTTTCCATAGTGACTGTGTCAATTCGCATTCCCACTGGCAGTGCACGAGGGTTCCTTTTTCTCCACACCCTCCAACACTTGTTATTTGTCTTGCTGATGATAATGATTCTAACAAGTGTGAGGTAATATCTCATTGTATTTTGATTTGCATTTCCCTAATAGCAAGTGAAGTTGAGCATTTTTTTCATTTATCTATTGGTCGTTTGGTTGTCTTCTTCGGAGAAGTGTCTGTTCAGGTCCTCTGCCCATTTTTTAAACAGATTGTTTTTTTGTTGCTGAGTTGTATGAGTTCTTTACATACTTCAGATATTAGCCCCTTTTCAGAGGTGTTATTTGCAAATATCTTCTCCCATTTGGTTGGCTGTCTCTTTGTTTTGTTGATGATTTCTTTTGCTGTGCAGAAGTTCTTTAGTTTGATATAGTCCCATTCATTTATTTTTGTTTTTACTTCCCTTGAATTTCATAAAATCCTCTCTGAACCCAAAGTCCATAAGTTTAGTACCAATGTTTTCTTCTATGCAATTTATTGTTTCAGGTCTTATGTTTAGGTCTTTGATCCACTTTGAGTTAATTTGGGTGTATGGTGACAGAGCAGTCTAGCTTCATTTTTTTGCATGTGGCTTTCCAGTTTTCCCAGCACCATTTATTGAAGAGGTTCTCTTTTCTCCATTGCATGTTTTTGGCTTCTTTGCAGAAAATGATCCACCCATATATATGTGAACATGGTCCCTTTTAATTCACCTGTTGGGTACTTCATGGGACACCAAGGGACTTGCATCCTTAATCCCAGGGACATTGTCTGTTATTATTTCTTTGCTAATTTCTTTCCTTTTGTTTTTTCTGTGCTTTATTTCTAGAATTCCTACTTTATCAAAAGTGGAACTTCTGAATTGATAGTTATTCATATATTTACTGTCTCTTTTGTTGCTACTTTCTGCGCTATTTCCTCAATTTTATCTTTTAATTCTTCTATTAACTTTTTTTGTAATTAAATTATCAAATAAAGATCTTTCTTGTTCTCTGTTCCTTTTTCCAAACAAGCTATTTTTGTTTTTATGTGTACAATACCTCTTTAAATTTCACCAAGGACACCGTTTAAAGTTGTTTTTTTTTCTTTTTTTTCTTTTTTTTTTTTTTTGCTTTTTGGTATGTGGGTAGCTCCCTGACTGGTAATCGAACCCAGGACGCAATGCTGACAGCGCCAGCACCGAAGCCTTAAGCCACTACACCATTAGGGAACTTTTTAAAGTTTTAAAAGCACCTTGGTTCTCTGAATTCTCATTGTTTTGTTCACAGCTATAATTAACCAAATGTGTGTGTCCCACCCCCCTACCCCCACCAAAATCATATATTGAAATCCTAACCCTTAATGTGATGGTATGAGGAGGTGGGCCCTTGGGGAGGTGGTGGGTTGGGAAGGTGAAGCCTTTGTGAAAGAAACCCTCAGAGAACACTTTAGCCTTCTCCACCATGTGAGGACAGAAGACAGCATTCTGCAAAGTGGAAGGGGACCCTCACTAGAACCCAGCCATGGTGGTGCCCTGATCTTAGACTTCCAGCCTCCAGGACGGTGAGAAATAAATTTGTTTTGTAGAAGCCACCCAGTCTGTGGTATTTTGCTATAGCGGCCTGCACCGTCCGAGATGACAGTCACGTCACCTTTCTTTGCCTTGGCCCCTTTTATGCCAAAGGCTGTCGTCGGTTGCCTGGTAAGCCTCGGCTGTCAGTGACGTTCAGTCAGAGGTCCCGACACGCTCGCTGGGCGTCTGCCTGGTGTGCAGCGTGGGGTGCGGTGAGCCGTGACTCGGGGGGAGAGCATCCGCTGTGCCCTCTCCCACGAGCCCTTGATGAAATCCTGTGACGTGTCAGTGCTCTGATCTTCCAGGAGCCTGCTGGGGCTGAATCTGCAGCCATACTTAACTTCCCTTATTTTCTGGTCACCATTCAAAATAGAAACTGTTTTTGTTTACCTTCCCCCTCTCTGGAGAAGCCTTCCCATCTGCCTACACAGGTGATTAAGTCTCCTTTCTAACGTTCCCACCTAAGGACAGGCACCACCAGGCACTCACACCAGAACGAGGGAGACCTGTGACACTTGGCTCTGTTCTGCTCTTCCCACTGCTATTTTACATAGACATTTGCATATGTGTGTGTGTGTGTGTGTGTGTGTGTGTGTACACGCCAACTCTCCTCTTCAATTCACAAGTCTTGAGCTTTCTGTCTGCTAAACGTCTTTGCGATTCATCCATCCGTTTCTTTCCGTCTCCACTGTGCAGCCTCATGATGCTTCTCTACTCCCATAGGCTCCTAAGTGGCTGCCTCATCTACTCTACCTTTGAATTCTCCTCAGAGCAGCCATAGTGACTTTTTAAAATATCTGATCTGCTCAGGTCTTGTTTCCTTTGAGATTCCAGTCAAAATCTGTGGCACCAATGGACTATGAGGTCCTGCGTGCTTGGCTCCTGTCTCCTGGCCCTCTGGCTAACAGGAGGCTGGGCTTCTGACGCTCCCCAGCATGTCTCACGACCTCAGGCTTCCACCTTTGCTGTTTCTACTGGATGGTACTGTTTCCTCTATCTCCTCACCTAGCAGAAACCTCTCCTCATGCTTCAGATCAACGTTGGTGTCGCCAGTCTGTGAGTCCTCAGGGAAGAAGGCAAAGACTGCAAACCAGACCTGGGCCCTGAGCAGACCACACCCTGACCTTGGATCTGCCATCTCTTTGAAAACTGTCATGTTATGATCAATGTGGAAGGACGTGTCCTTGGAGTTGGATTACTATAAAAGCCCTGAGCTTTGAGACTATCGCCAGCCTGAGAGAATTGTGACGGTGACATGGGCTGAGAGAGACAAGGACACAATAAAGACCAAGGCTGCTGCTTCTGCGTGTTCAGGTGGCCCACCCCACCTTGGATTTCACCCACAGCGAGCACACCTGCCTTGCATGGATGAAGGGTCCAAGTGTAACAGCTGGCAGGTCCCTCACTAAACAGAAACACCCTGGGTGCAGCATGTCCTGTCAAGGATCATTCTAGAGATCTCAGTAAGCCCTGTATTTGGTTAAAGTCTATTGCATCTTATGAGTTTGACACAATCCGAACGTGTGACCACTACAAGTGGCATTGGAGAAGCCTTCCCTAATTTACGGACAGAGTTAGAGCCCCCGTTCTCTCTCTCAGTATCTGAACATTTCTCTTATAATACTCATCACATTTTCAAGGGTTTACTCTACATCTCTCTTTCCTGCAAAGTGTCATCTCAAGAGGATAGGCCTCCCTTGCTCATACTTGTGTTCCCTGAGCCTAACACAGAGCTTGGCACACTGCAGCCCATGATCTACTGGTTATTGAGAAATGAATCCAGTTGATTTCATCAGAGTGCCTAGCATATTACCTTAATTTGAAACGCACTCAATAAATCTCCACTGAATTGAGTGTCTCACCATGGAGAGTACTGATGTCCCCGATGAAGGAAGGGCATCCTCCAAGGGCCGGAGAGCTACCGGGTGAGTGTGGCAGAACCCACATGCAACTGTGTGCACAATCAGAGGCTGGGGTGGTCCACAGATCAGCAAACAACAGCCACACGGTCCAACAGCCTCACACGAGGGTGACGCACGGGGCAGGAAACGAGAACTTCGTGGGGTTCTCAATCATGTCGCCCTTCCTTCCCTTTGAATGTCTTGAACATCCACTCCACAGAGTTGGAATTTCCTGTTCTCAGTAGGTTTCTGATAAGTTACAAATTCTACTGAACTCGGGGGACAAAGCTGCTCTAAGCACTTGGAACTAACTTCTAACTTAACAATGCACCTCCAAACTCGCTGAGACACGTGACGTCATCAGCGCCGTTTGAGATCTGCCATCATCGTGGCCACAGGTCGCCAGGTGAAGACTGTTTGCCGCAGCACCTTAAAAGGTCAGCAGCCGCTCTGCCTGGGAGAAGAGTGCTGGGTGCAAGCTTACCTGCCATTGCTGCCAAACCAGTTGCCGCATTTGATGAATCCAGTGGAATTTCTCCTTTCAAAACATCTGTCTGAGAAGAAAAGAATCATAAATTCAGATTTAAAAAAAAAAAAGCCCCTGAAATGAAAGAGGATGGCAACCATGTCAGATTGTGTTTGAAATGGATGGTTCAGAACCCTCTTACGGGTGTGGCCAACCTGCGGCCCGGGACGGCTTTGAATGTGGCCCAACACACATTCTTACTACACTAGGACATGTTCTGGTGACCTTTTGGTTTTTTTTAGCTCATCAGCTATTGTGAGTGTTAGTGTATCTTATGTGTGACCCAAGACAATTCTTCTTCCAGTGTGGCCCAGGGAAGCCAGAAGGTTGGACACCCCTGTTCTCAACTGATCAAAGTCAGTGTCCAGACAGGACGTGGCACCCAAGTCATCAGGAAGGAGCAAGAGAAAAGGAGGGAAAGGAAAAAGGAAGAAGGAGGAGGAGGAGGAAGCAGGGACCCACCCCCCCGCGCCTTCCAGTACATAAAACCGAACTACAGACCACCCCCCCCAGGGAAGCTGGACCCTGACTCAGCCTGGGGGAGGCCAGACGTGGGAAAAGCCCAGCCACGTGAGAGTCGGGACACACGAAGCCGGTGCCGGGTCGACCTTAGTGTGGAGAGGTGCAGCGCAGAAAGACGTGGTACCGTTGGGGAAAATACTTGGAGATGGGGGCTGGGAAGTTGCCGGTTCCCTTTGGCCAAAATCCAGGCTTTCTGAAGACTTCGGCAAAACATGACAAGTAAGTAGGCAGAAATCTAAGTGGGAAAGGATGGGAGCTGATGTTCTTCTGTGGATATGACTTCGGGCTTTTCCTCCTCCAAAGGAACCCAAAGAATGAGGCAATTCTTTAAAACATGCACGTGTCCCCATGAGGACCCTGGATGGACAAACCCTGAAGTCATCCCTTGCCCTAAAAGACTCTGCAGTATGAGTGGGGATCAAACACGGTGAACCATGCACAAACCAAGCACTAAAAGGTGGGATATTTACCTTCAAGTTCAGTGTCACTGGTGTTCTTACAGGCCTTGGAGATACACATCTGGCTTAGACTTCCCATGAAGAGCTGCTGGCCTACCAGGGCAAAGATGCTGAGGCAGAAGACAGTCAGGATCATCACGTCGACAAGCTTCTTCACAGAGCGCAGCAAGGCCCCCACGATGACCTTCAGACCTGAGGAAGAGGAGGACAGGTGTGGGGAGAAGCCCCCCACCACACACACACCCCAGAAACAGGCAACAGGCAGAAACAGGAGGGGCAGCCACCGCCTCGAAGCTGTCCAACTGCAGGCTGGACTTGGAAACGCCTGGTCTAGCACTCGGATGCCACAAGTTCAAGTGCCAACTCTGCCGTACGAGATGTGCGTCACCAGAGTGGTCCACCCGTCTAGCACTCGGCCTCCTCGTTCCCACCCTACGTCTGCCACAGGGTTCCTCTGAAGAGCAAACCAGAAGACTCTGAGCAGACACAGGCACAAGGAGTAACTTGATGTCAGCTATGCAGGCACCTCCGCATCTGGGGGTCACGTGTGTCATTAAGGCCAGAGTCAGGTCACCCTATAAAAGGAGCCAGAGCTGTATTTAACATTTACTAGTCACGACCTACTACAAGGTACATGAGGTGTCATGAGACTGAGCTAAATTGGGGAGCAGGAAGCTAGAAGGAGGAGCATTGTCTGGACTCAAGTAATGAGGATAAGGGGGTTCCCTGGTGGAGCAGTGGCTGGGCTTTCGCGCTCTCACCGCCGTGGCCTGGGTTTGATCCCTGCTCAGGGAACCAACCAAAGGGGAAAAAACAACCCAATAAGAACCTGGTAGTGTTTCCGAGGGCATTAGCATCAAGTAATGAGGGCATCTCCTAGCGGCAATGCAGGGTTTTTATTCAGGAAGTATTTAGTAAGCACCTACTGTGTGCACGGCACACTTCAGGCTGCCAAAGTTACAAAATAAGAACATAATCTTCCAGTACACCGGCAAATATTTAAAACCAGCTCTCTGGGGCAGCGGCGAGGGTGAAGCATTGACAGGTTCCCCGTTTGCTGAATGCTGTTGTGTAGGTTCCTCCTCTCCCTCCATCTACCCCTCCCCCTTCAGATGGTCTCAAGCTACCAACATGACGTCCCTGGATGCAGAGCTGGAAAAAGATGAGCCCAGTCTGCTGGGAGCCAGAACACGTCGGCCCTGGCCCACCTCTGGGGCATGGGCTCTGCTGTCAGCACAGCTGGACAGATAAACAATCAGATGTGAACTGAAATGTGCAGGACGACACTGAGTGACAAAGTAGCAACTGATTAGTGTAAACCACGATCAGTAGACTTAGAACACAAGGCGGCGGCAGCCCTCAGGGCATGACCTTCCCACAAAGGCTGGTGCCACATGGGGAGAAGCCTTGAGGCCAAGCAATGTCCCCATCCACTATGTCCCCAGTTGCAGCCAAACAAGAAATTGTTACAACCTCATCCAAGCCCAAGTTTAATCTATAAGACGTGTGAGTCTTGTCCAGAGGAAGAGAACTAAAGGAGAAAAGACAGTTGTGATTCCTCAGCAAGTTTGACATCATTCCAGAAAAGATTTCATCACACACCCTAACTTCCGGAAGGCATCTGGGGATCTCCTGTGTGCATGAGCCAAAAGGGAGGCTAAGTGGAAAAAACATATATGCACACCTATGTTATTGCAGCCTATTCCAAGCCAAGATATGCAAACAATGGAAATGCCCATCAATAGACTCGATAAAGAAATCGGGTACATTTACACGATAGAGCACTACTTGCCCATAAAAAAGAATGAAATCTTACCATTTGCAACAACATGAATAGATCTAGAAGTCCTTCTGCTAAGCAAAATAAGTCAGACTGAGAAAGACAAATACCATACATTCTCACTTATACGTGGAATCTAAAGAATAAAATAAACAATCGAAACAGGCAGAAAAAGAGAAGCTCTTAAACTGCTTGGTGATGGAGGAGACACTAAAGTCACTGAGCGACTGCCTGAATGTACACCTCATGTGTGTGGGAGTATGAGGGGCTCAGCTCATGCAGAAAGCCTGAATCCACCAGGAAACCAAGGTCCACCTTGCAAAAGGAGAAGAGAAGGAGGAGGAGGGACAAAGCCTACCTAAGTGTCCTCTCACTGCTCATTTCTTTATCACGAAGCAGTTGTTTTTCAGGAGTTTCAAAAAATAATCCACTGCTCTGTTTGAAAAGAGCCAAGTTGTCTGCAGTTTTGGTGTTAGAGCTAAGCTGCTGATAGAAGAGACTAGAAGAGAAGGAAAGAAGGGAGGAGGGAAAGGACACCCAAGGGGAAATATTTTTTAATAAAGTTTTATGTGGGTGGGTGTGGAGGAAAGAGGAAGAAAAGGAGGAGAGTATGCCACAATAACCTCACTTTTTTACAGACTGGAATCCGTGGCTTGATCCTGATTCACAGAGTACCTTTCTCCCCTGGCTTCCAGGAGGCCATCCTTGGGTCCCCTCCTTCTGTACCGGTGGCTCCTGTTCATCTCCTTTCCTGGTTTCGCCTCTTCTCCCCTCTCCCTTAAGGTTGTAGTGCCCTGGGACTCAGACCTTTGTTCTCTTCTATTCTCTATCTATGCTCTCTGTCTTAGTGATCTCATCAGAGTTCATGGCTCTAAATATCATCTACAGGCTCATGATTTCCAAAATTACATCTCCAGCCCAGGTTGCTCCCTGGAACTCCAGACTCATATCCAATTGCCCACTTGAAACTTTCACTTGGATGTCTCACAGCCATCTCAATCAAAATGTGTCCAAACCAACCCCTAATCTGACTGCCACGACCTGCTCTTCTCACAACCTTCTCTGTCTCAGTCAATGACTTCATCTTCCCAGTCATTCAGGCCAAAAACCTTGATTCATCCTTGACTCTTTTCTTTTGCTCACACCAGTTTACAATCAACCTGTCAGGAAATGCTATCACTCTCTAACATGCTGGATAATTATTTATGGCAGCTATTGCTTAGGGCCTGTCTCCCCACCCCGCACCTAGAATGTAAAGTCCATGAGGGCAGGGGTGTGTCTGCTCACTGCTATATCCCAAGCAGCTAGCACAGTGCCTGGACAACGCATATTTGTGTTGTAAAAGTAAAAGCAGAGTTTGTTTTGGGTTTATATGACATTTAGAGACATTTTAAATCCAAAAGCATATTCTCTCCCCCTAAGAGCCCATGTTGAAGGTTAGCATGACTTACCTGAAACTACAGAAATTGCTTTCAAAGCTCTGAGCACTCGGAAAGTACGCAGGGATGACAGACTGATGCTGTTGTCATGGACAATTGGTGAGTAAGAGACAAATCTACAAAACAAAGCACAGGAAAAGCCTGGGTTTGCTCAGTCCTGGGGCAACACTGCACCCCTCCATCAAGGCGCCAGCAAGCACAGCCTGGGCCCTGACCACAGAGGTGAAATCTGGGGCCTCACCTTCCCAGGCCCCCTTCATCTCAGGGTCCCTATTGCTATGAACCATGCAGGAGGCTCTTCTCAGCTAATCTTTATATTTGGACAAAGGTGAAGATTCCTTGACATTGTCCATGCATTGGTGGCTACATCCAATAATACAAATCAATCAAAGCATTTATTGACTGGCTACCAAGTTTCAGGCCCCAGTGCTCTTCTCCAAGGTCTCACTATGCGTCCAAGCCCAGAGGAAACCCAGGCCGTCTCACACCAGGACCCACGCTCCTCACAACCTTTCAATAACCAAGAGCACCCAACTGTTGAACTTCAAATGTCAAAGTCTGAAATCAATAGCATCTACTTCAAAGGGTTGTGGATATTAAATAGGAAAACGTATGCAAGTGCTTAAAATAATGGCTGGCACAAATTAAGTAACGTTGGGTTTACTATTGCTGGGCTGGCAATAGGCCATTGTCCTTGCTTTTTGTTTTGTCAGCTCCACCTCGCCATTCAGATACCAAGTTGATGTCCTTCCCTTTAGGAAGAACTTCAATTCTCACCTCATGTCATATACAACATACACAATAACAAACTCAAAATGTACCACAGAGCTAAAGCTATCAAGCTTCTAGAAGACAACATGAGAGAAACTCTTTGGGACCTTGTAGCAGCTCAAGGGTTTTTATGCTCTTTGCTTCCTCCGATGTGCTCTGACAGCCTGATGCATGCACAGCTCCTGTCCTAGCACTCACCCCCTAGCAGCTCATGATGGTCATTGACTGTTTCTGTGCTTGTCTAGACCATGAGCTTCAAGAGGATAAGAACAAAGTATATTTGTTTGTTTTGTTGGATATTTCATCATCACAACCCCTGTACCTTGCACAGAACCTGGTCCATAATAGGCCAGTGTTTGGTGAGTGAATTGCTGAAAGAATGAGAGTACGAGAGAATGAGAAATATATTTGTGCATAGAAGCCTCTGGCCAATTGGTTGCAAGATGCTGTTCAGAGCCAACCAATGCTGCACTCAGAGTTCTAGGCATTAGTAGGCCACACTGAGCCACTTCAGTGGACTTAGAGCCCTGATATAAGCCAAGGGCTTCTGCCCATCCCAAGACTCTTTAATAAAAACCTTTAACATTCTTACGCTGTTGCAATGACAACGGAGTCCAGCCAGTTCCATGGATCTCGAAGGAAAGAAAACTCATCCAGAATAAAACCTCTTGCCAATATTTTTATCAAAGCTTCAAAAATATAAATTGCTGTGAAGATATACCTACAAAGCAAATCATTCAGAACAAGAAGAAACATGGTAAGTGATATGAAAAGCAAAGAGCCCATCTGTCTTACCCGGCCTTGATGAAATTTTATCCACTACCGTGTGACATTGAACATTCTGGTCTTCAGCAGAGCAGAGTTCAGAAAGGCAAGCTCCTTGAGCAAGTCTTAGACTGAGACATAAGTCCATGGGTAAAGTTGTAAAACTGCTTTTCAATGGCTAGCTCCATAGCCATATTGTTGACAGTAATTTCAGCCAACAGGGGCCATAGGACTGGGGATTGTAGTTTGTCACTGCTTTTATAGAGCTGTCACTCTGATGTACAGAAGGGGATGACAGCAAAGGAACACAGAGTAAATGACAAGGCTAAAAGCTGCATCTGTCCACATTCCATGCTCATGGATTAGAAAACAATATTGTTAAGACATTCACACTTCTCCAAGTGATCTATAAATTCATTAAAATCTCTTATCAAAATCCCAATGACATTTTTTGTGGAAATAAAAAAAAGATCCACCCCGAAATACATATGAAATTTCAAGGAACCATGAATAGCCAAAACAATCTTGAAAAAAGAACAAAGTTTGAGGTTTCACACTTCCTTACATTAAAACTTATCACAAAGTTAAAGTAATCAAAACCATGTAGTGCTGGAACAAAGACATATATAGACCACTAGAATAGAAGAGAGAGCCCCCAAATAAGTCCTCACATGTGAGTATATGGTCCAAGATTTTCAACAAGGTTGCCAAGATTATTCAATGGAAAAGGGAGTTTTTTTTCCCCCAACAAATGGTGTTTGGAAAGCTCAATACCCACATGCAAAAGGCTGAAGAAGTTAGACCCTTAACTTACATCATGTAAAAAACTAAAATGGCATAAAGAGCTAAATGTAAGACCAAAAACTAAAACTCCAAGAAGAAAGTATTTTTAAATCATACATCTGATGAGAGGTTAATATCCAGATTATATAAAGAACACCTATGACTAGACTGATCAGACATCCCATCTTTAAATGGGACAGAAAACAATGATACTATCCCGTTTCAAATGGGACATCTGGTCAGCCTACTGACACCTTGAATTGAGCCCAGTGAGACTAGGCTGACCCTACACACCACTTGAAATGGGACAGTACCACTGTTTTCTGTCTTGTTGAAAATGGTACATCTGGTCAGCCTACCCATGACTTGACAACAAAAATTAAATAATCCAATTTAGAAATGGTCAAACTACTTGAACAGGCATTTCTCCAAAGATGATATACCAATGGCCAACAAGCATATGAAAAGATGCTCAATATCACTAATCACCAGGGAAATTCAAATCCAAAACACAATGAGATATCACCTTATATCCACAGGGATAGCTACTACAAGAACTAAACAAAACATAAAATAACAGATGTGGGCTAGGACATGGAGAAATTGGAACCCTGTGCACCTCTGGTGTGATTGTAAAGTGGGGCAGCTCCATGGAAGACAGCATGAAGGTTCTTCAAAAATTAAAAACAGAATTACTATAGGACTGAGCAATCCTGCTTCTGCGTGTATACACAGAAGAACTGAAAATAAGGTCTTGAAGACATTTGCACGCACATGTTTACAGCAGCACTATTCACAATAGCCAAAAGGTGGGAGCCACTCAAATGTTCATTGATGGAGGACTGGATCAATAAAGTGGGGTATAGATAATGGAATATTATTCGGCCTTAAAAAGGAAGGAAATCCTGTCACATGCTACAACATAAATGAATTTTAAAGTCATTAGGCAAAGGGAAATAAACCAGTTACAAAAAGACAAACCCTGTGGGGTTCCACCTGCATGAAGCGCCTAGGGCAGTCAAACACTACATAGAGAGCAGACGCAGCATGGTGGTTGCCAGGAATGAAGGGGAGGCCAGACTGGGGTGTCAGTGTTTAACAGGCACAGTTTGGGTTCTACAAGATGAAAGAGCTCCGGACAAGTACGTGAATGTACGTAACACCACTGAACCGTACACTTAAAAATGGTTACGGTGATAAAGTGTATATAATGTATACTTAACCATAATTTTTAAAATAATTATTTCCATTTTCTTTCCTGAGTCCTTCATTATGTCTATCCTTTATTTCCTTTCTTCCCCTTCCCCTTCCTCCCGACCAAACCAAACCAAACTCAATACCCTATCTTCCTTTTTATAACCCCAAGCTGTCAAAAATTCTGGATCGGCACACACACGCGCGTTCTCACACATGCACACGCACACACGCGCACACACGCACGTACACACAGGCACTCACACACGCACACGCACGCACGCACACATACATGCACGCACAGGCACGTACACACACGCACACATACACGCACACACAT
>PVJL010016110.1:0-22016 GCA_004026885.1 Lyroderma lyra
GCCACTACACCATCAGGGAACTCCCAGGAATACAGTTTTTTAAAGCTGTTTTATTATTATTATTGTTTTCATGAAGTTCAAAAGTTCCTGGAAAACCTTCTTTCCATGTTTATGCTTTTAGTCTGTCTTTGTTGAACTCTTAAGGAGAAGTAGGGAGGTACAATAGAATACCTAGTACACTTGTAATTAGAACTCAGTTTGGGTCTTAATTTTGCTACTTATTATGTACATGTTTGGGGATAAGTTGTCTAGACTCTTTACAATAAAATTTATTCATCTACAAAATAAAAAAAAATATTGTGGCATTACAAATACTTTCCAAGGAAAAAAAAATCCACTCATATGTTTTCTTTCAGTCCTGTAGTATATTTACATTTTTAAAAAATGCATTTTCTAAATAGCCAAGATGGAGATATTCATGGAACAGTGTGGTACAATAAGCAGAGAACGAGAAGAGAGAAGCTGGTTCCTGTTCAGCTCTGCTGACTTTTGATGTGTCCGTTTATTTCTCAAGACCTCAATTTCTTTGTCTCTAAAATGAAGGCAGGAGAGAAGTTATTCCTGGGGTTCCTCCCAGCTCTGAGAATAATCTGTGAATTGATATCTTTACAAAATGAAAATGTTCTTCTAATACTGGCTAATACAAGAATGCAGCTGACCACACGTCATTTTTTTAATTTCCCCCACTCAGTTCTTCTGCCTAAGTGCAGAAAATAGGCAGAAGGCAGAGCCTGCAGGCACAGGTAGGAGTACCTTCTACCAGCTGGATAATTACCTCTTGGCCTTCTACTATTTGGGTCTGCTGGTCTTTAGCCACACTGATGCCCTTGGACAGCTGCATGTGGGCTCTCTTGCTTGGGCTCCCTTATCATAGATCTATAACTGATGTATAACTGAATTTGTGACATGGCTGGACAGGGTTAAAGGTTCAAGCTTTGCCCTCAAATGGAACAGAGGTGTTGGTCTGTGCTGGGAACTGACTCCAAATATCTGCTGAAGTGCGAAGCAGCAATAGCATTTCCCCTGAGCGTTGGTCTAATGGGTTGGGTTTATGAGCTTCACAGGGTGGGTGAGGGAGCGGGTAAGGGAGAAGAGGGATGGTCAGAGACAAATATGTTTAGAAAAATGCCCCCATTTATCCACTTCCTGATTTGATTTGTTTGCAGAGTATGGTCAAATGCTTCCCTTCCCCCTAATGACAGTGAACTGAAGGGCCAGCAGGACAGAGGTTTCTGTGTTAGGACATTAATGTGAAGTCTTACTGTATTTTGAGTGCTTAAAGAAAAGCTAATGGGAACTTTCCAGGGTAGATGGTGGGTGTTATTAACATGAAAATATGTATGAGAATTCCTAAATGGAGTCTTTATAGGATAGAGTTGGAGGCTAATAGGACCCTGGCTGGTTGGGGTGGGCAGGGTGTGGGACCGAGAGGGGGTGGGGGAGAAAGGGTAGGGAAGAAAGCCTTCTTTTGGACTCTGGGGACTCTGTGGGCCTGTTTAAAGGGCCTAAAATGAAGGCTGGGGGGCAGACTGAGCAAATGCGGAAAGTTCTAGAGAAACTAAAATGACAAGAGAGCTAGAGGACAGGAGGGAGGCCATTGGCTGGGGCAAGAATGGGCACCTGGAACTGGAACTGGGAAATACTAGCAGTTATTAAGAAAAAAAAAAACAACAACAAAACTTCCTGAACATTAGGGCCACCGTGGGAAGGATGGGAAGGACCTGTGGATTGAAAGCAAATTGGCCTTTAGGAGTCCCAGGGAGTGATCTTGGCTTTGAACCTGTGCCAAGCCATTCGGTATAATGGTTCCTGGCTCCTTTAGCCGTCAGGTCTCTAATATTTGTATCTAAGGCTACTGCTGCCCAGTCTGCCCAAACTCTGGAGCCAACCCTGTTTTTACAAAGAAACTAGAACCAAGGGTTCTAGTCCACTACCCTCATGGTGGCCTGGCTTCTTATTAATACTGCAGGCCCTGCTCTGACTGTAAGTGGCCTTTTGCCTTCCTTTGGACTAAACCTCTGCTTTGGGTCCCAGGAACTGCCTCCTTTTCTTATAATACCATTACTAGCATTGATTGTGTACCAGCTACTGTGCTGGTACTTACATTCCCTGTTATGTTTAACAACCTCATGAAAAAGGTCATATTCAGGTGAGGACACAGGCTTAGAGTGTTTTCTGTTTGTCTGCTTTTTTTGTTTGTTACTTTTGTTTTATTTGTTGCAACAAATTATGGATCAGAGCCAGGGTCCAATCCAGGCAGTTTATTAGTAGAGCCCCGCTGTATGTCCACTATGCCACACTGCTTCTCCACCTTGCTTCTATGGCTTCTGCTCTGGTTCTTTGTTTGGCACTCTGATTGTACTGGGATGGGCCTCCTGTGTGTTCATCTCTTTTCAGCCCTGCTGCTGAATACCTTCAGCAGTTCTGCCTCCTTCATTTTTTAAAGAATGATGTCCAGCTCAGTGGTGTGCCTGCTTTTTAGTGTTGACCATTTCATGTTTACTGGCCCTGAGATCTACTCGGGAGCCACGACTGTACACGGTTCTTTCTTGCTGTGCTTACTCTGCAGTAAAGTGGAGTTGTGTGGACAGAGCCACTGTAGACAGACAAAAACAGAATTCAGCCAGATAAGATGGGCAGGGTGTGTTGTTGGCTAGAGTGTGAGATCAGCCTTCAATAGCCCCAGGTAGAAATGACTTTGCAGGTTGACTTCTAGATGAGCTGACAAAGGAATTCTTGCCCTTGGAGCGCAGTGCCTTATGCTATACTCTGACTTACTGTTTTGGTTAGAGCTCTCGACCTCCCTACCCATTACAGTTACATGCAGAGCTTCTGATAACTGCTGAATCTTGTACTTCATCTTCAGAAGTTCAGTTTCAGATGGTTGGGGGTGACATCCAGGCACCCACAGTTTTATGAAAAAATGCTCCAGGTGTGCTAATCACTCATGTTCTGGGTGGTTCTTAGGCCGAGGGTATCATTGGTGAACAAAGTAGGGTGGTCTGAGAAAAAAAGAAGTCTTTAATGTTGCTTTACATTGTGAGTCCTGGATATTGTGGAATATAAATCTGATTAAAGAAGGAGGGGTGTGTACATTTCTTAAATTGCTAGAGGGAGCACACCACGTACTGGATAGGTATTATGGTCCAGGGACTTAGAGAGGACACTGGAGATAGAAGGCTCCTCTCTGGGACTGGGAGCCACTCAGCAGTGAGGTAACAGGGGAAAGTGCTCAGCTGGCAGCTGAAAGTTCTAGATTCTATCCTAATATGACCTCCTAGTTCCCTTGAAGCCTTGGACTATTGTCCAATGAACTGCCCCAATGTGTTAAATGCCAAGTAAATCAGAATTGCAAAGGCAGAAATGCTGAGGTGAGAGAAACTTGGTATAGCCTGTGAAAAGGCCAAGTAAAACCATGAATCATTATTTTAAATGTGGTGGTCTTTGCATGATGGCTGTGATGATTCACATTTGATACAAAAGCAAAAGAAAACCAAATATGTTTTAAACAAGACACACAGGGTCAAGGATTTTCTGTGTAGGAAGGTGTCTGTGATGTTTACTTGGTTTTACCCAGATTTTATAATGTTTTTAGTTCCTGTTTCTTAGCTTTTATTTCTAAGCCTGTAGGCTTCAAAAGGTCAAGCTTAGGTTAAGTGATGTATTTTTTTTAATCAAAATTTTGCAACAAACCAGACTTTCATGATTCAAAAGATAGTGAATACCTGATCACTAGGGTTTTCATGTCAGACATCCATCCATGCTTGTATATCCTCTGTGGCTATAAAGGCAGGAGTGTGAGCTGTTATAGAGCAGGATGGAATTGGGGACCTATAACTACCACAGAATAAAGGCTGATGTCTATTGACACTTAGTGTATGCCAGATACTATGCTAAATTTTTTGTATGTAGTATTTCATTTATTCGTATCTGTGCCTCCAGGATATGAGTACTGTTATTATTGCTGCCCGTTTTAGAGATTAGAAACTGAGGTTTAGAGAGATTAAGTAACTTTCTCAATGTTACATAGCTAGAGCTGGAATTCTGGTTCCAGACCCAAGGAACTATGCTTATATTATCTCCCTAAAGAACTTTGTTACCACTTTATAAAATGAGCTTTGCAAGTCAGGTGACCTTCTCATCTGTGGTGTGAGATGAATGGCTACGTCTCATCATAACTGCTGGGCCAACAGGTTAATAAGGTTACTCTGAGTGTAGCTAACTGAAAAAGAGGGATTGAGCTTAGCTTTTGAGAACAGGAATGTAGGACTATAAATTGGAAAAAACACTACAGAATGTAGTCAATTTATTTTAATTAAAAGCAATTTGCCAGTACACCCATTTAATAGCAGCCTAATTAACAGTAGCCAAGAGGTGGAAGCAACCCAAGTGTCCACTGATGGGTGAATGCATAAACAAAACACCATATGTGTACACAAAGGAATATTATTCAGCTTTAAAAAGGAAGGAAATTCTGACACATCTGCGACATGGAGAAACCTTGAGACATTATGCTAAGTGAAATAAGCCAGTCACGAAAAGACAAATACTGTGTGATTCACTTGTACGAGGTTTTTAGCAGAGAGTCCTAGAAACAGAAAATAGAATGATGGTTGCCAAGCACTAGGGGAGAGGGAAATGGGGAGTTTTTGTTTAGAGGGTACAGAGTTTCAGTTTTGCAAGATGCAAAAATCCTGGAAATTGATTGCACAACAATGTGAATATACAAAGGCTGTCCAGAAAAGATCCAGCCATAAATGCCTCTATTTTTCATATTACATGGCTGGATACTTTCAGGACAGCCCTCGTACTTAACACTGGTCAACTGTATACCTGAAATTGTTTAAGATGGTAAATTTCATGTTACATATATTTACCACAACAAACAACATTGTCCAGTAATGATCAGTATATTGAAATTAGGCCTTAAACCAAAGTAATATACTGTCACAGAACTAGAGAAATGTGCAGTCTCCCTTTATGTGACAAATTGTAAACATAGATTTTATTTTTCTTGAAAGTTAAGTTATTACTCTGAATTTATTAAAGAAGGTAATTGTACCTGTGACATAGGGAATGTATAACACATTTAAAGCATTTAGCATAGTAATCATATAATAAATTATTGCTATTGCTCTCTTGAAAAATAAAGTATTTAGAGAAAGGAAAAAAAAAAAAAAGAGAAGCCATTTGCAAGTTCTTAGATAGAGACATGCAGTTTTGTCTAAATTAATGACACCAACAGTGACAACCATCAACCAGAATCAGCTCTAAAACTCTGCAACCTGAGATTATTATACAACTATCATCCCCAGCACTGACTACCTGGTGTGCTTCTGAGACACTGGCTTTTTCATTACTATTCACACAGGCAGGCTGGTAGTCTATGATATTGCAAAAGGTAGTATACCATACTGATTCTAGAGCAGTTGGAGACAAGGCCTATTAATAATTGTTTAGGCTGGATTTTGTCAGTAATTGGCTTTCTATGGAGGAGGCAGCACAGTGTGAGGAGGCCTGGGTTGTCCTTCCATTTCTTACTGGCTGGGAAGCCCCACTCCAATGTTCTCTGAGTAATTCAGTTTTCCCATCTGTGGAAAGATAAGGTTGGACTAAATGAACTTTAGGTAACTTCTCATCCTGTCCTAACTCCTTCTTTAGATACACCCCCAGGGGTTTCTAGATACTGTCATCTGTAGGGTCATAGGTGTATGCCCATAGGGTCTTGTGATGAGAAAGGGTTGGCCCTAGAAAATTCTACTTGGGTGAAGAGAACCTGTCAATTGTGCTTCAAGATCTGTCTGGATTGGATACGAATGCACATAAATGATAATATGAAGGATTGGAGCTGTCAATAATTTAATACAAGAATATGCCAAACGTTCTGTACAAACTAGTGAGTAGAATGAGCCTTCCCAGATTAATAGCCATTTCTCTGCAAATCTAGATGGAAATGCACATCTAGCTGTTTATACCCCAGTAGATGGTACATGGGGGAACTGTCCCATGTCTGTGCCTCCTCATTCCTGAAATGACAGTAGCTCCTTTTGGAATGTATGCTTTCATGGACTTTATTTAAGAGCCAGTTAAGTATAAGATTATTGAAATTTGTGTGATCTAAAAGTCCCTGAATAATAGACTGGAGAGTCATAAGAAACTAACTTTGATTCACCCAAAAACAGGCCTGAGAGAACATCTCAGGTGCAAGGAGAAGCCTTGGCCCTCCAAAGGACAGCCCTGGAGACAGCCCATATGCTTCTTAGAATACCAGCATAGCGGTTCCCTGGGGTGTAGTGGCTAGGCTTTGGCGCTCTCACAGGCGCGGCCTGGGTTCGATCCCGCTCAGGGAACCGACCAAAAAAAGAGAAGAATACCAGCATAAATCGAACTCCTGTTGCCCACAGTAGCAACCATGGTAACACCCTTATACAGCGGAGTCTCCGTTAACTAGATCTCAAGCAACTGGTGGGGGAAAATATTTTGCCAGTTGCTTGAGTTCTAGTTTACAGAGAGTCTACTTACATTTATTGAGCATCTACTAGTCCCTATGGGTACTTGTTAACTAAGAATCTACTGTATTGGCTTTTTCTCTTTCTTGCCATTTCTCCCCATTCCCTTATTTACGCTTCTTGGGTTCATTTCTCAAACTGTTCTCTCAGGCTGTGTTTGGGGGGAACTAAAGTAAGATAGTTTCTCATGACTTTCCAATCTATTATTCGGGGACTTTTAGATCACACACAGTTTCAATGATCTTACACTCAGTTGGCCCTTAAATGAAGTCCATTAAGGCATACATTCCAGAAGGAGTTACTGTCATTGCAGGAATGTGGAGACACAAACTGGGGACAGTTCCCCCATGTATCATTTACCGGAGTGTGAACAGCTGGATCTGCATTTCCACCTAGATGTGCAGAGAAATGGCTGTTCATCTGGGAAGGCTCATTCTACTCACTAGTTTGTACAGAAGCCTTGCCATAATCTTGTGTTAAATGAGCACATATAATAGCAGAACAAATAGTACGCTTGAAAGCCTAGAGAGTCTAGTTCCAAATTATTATGAAAGCTTCAATCTAGTCCCTGCATTTGCTTGTTGTTTATAGTGATTCTGCCTGTGTTTATCATTCATTTATATACTCTGTTACCACTATGATATATTAAAGTTTAGTGGTGACTAGACCTTTATTCTAATGTCGAGAGCCATTGTTTTCCATACAATGCTCACTCACTGACCTGAACATGTTTTTAGTTTCTATCCACCATCTGCTTAAAGGAAAACGGAGAGAGAGAGAAGGCACTGAAGGAACATAGGAAAGGGGAAGGTGTGGCTGCCACGATTGGCAGTGCTGTAAGGAGGTATATTTCTGGTGACAATCCTGAGCTGTGCAAAGGAAGGCAGCATGGAGGGAATGAGACTCTGGGGAAGGTTTGAGCACCTACTGTGAGCTCAGCACTGTGTCAGGGGTTGGATAAGAAAGCACAAGAGGGGGTTCCCTGGTGGTGTCGTGGCTAGGCTTCAGCGCTCTCAAAACCACAGCCCAGGTTCAATTCCCAGCCAGGGAACCACCTTTCCCGCCCCCAAAAGCACAAGAGGTCTGTCTTCCATAACCTCAAAATCTGGGTTGGGAAACAAACCATAAATACTTGGGGAGCAGTTAAGCCCCATGCAGTGCTCTGTGGAACTGAGTCCAAATGAGTGACACACAGTTAGTGCCCCAGGAATTCAAAGGTAAGAGATTCTCACTATCGGCTGCTGGGCCCAAGCTGTGCCATGAAGAACACATGGCACACAGGTAGGCACAGATAGGAGGACCAGAGAGCAAATTGCCTGGGTCTGATTTTTAAAGAAGCAATACTGCCTGGAATTATACCTAAATGAATTTATCCCATCAAAGGTACACATTAGGAGACAAATCTTTGTGTATGGGGTTGTTTCAATGAAAAAATAAAATCGCTTCTCTTGTTTTGTTTAATCTGCTACTGGCATAATGCCAACATGACACAGAGGATTTTTGGCTTCCTCAAATGTTTTTGGTTACATTGGCCTTCGACATATAAGGTGGAAGACTGGAAATATTGCTGTTCTTCCAACAAAAGAATTTTTTCCTGTGGCAAGTACTTTGTTGTTGTTTATCCATGGCTGGAAAACTCCTACATATATATGGGTTTCTTTGGGAATGATAGCAATTTTATTTGGAGAGAACGTTACCCATAAGCTAAGGACTCTATTCCTTTATTTGGATTTTCTTACATATTTTTCTTTTGTTACCCATGTTTTTACTTGTTCTCTTCTTCTATGTGTTTGCTTTGCTTGGTGGTATAAGCTATCTTGGATTTTTGGCTCCTTCTATAATTCCATTTTTAGAAGAATTATCTTAGAATTCTTCACTTATGCGAGATGGCTTCCCTTTTTTACCTTCCCCTTGTCAAGTCTGAATTTTTTGGTCTAGGAACGAAGAGACCCTGATAGATTTTTGTAATTGAGCCAACATGCTTCAGGGAAGTGATATGGGTGCTGGGAGGCAGCTTAAATTCCATTACCCTGAACACTCAGGGACTGTCCAGATTCCTTTATTACTCCGAAAATTTCTTATAATGCATATTGCTCTGACAGGTAGGACCAAGCTGGGCTTGGCATCTTTAAAGTGGCTGAGATTTCTGTTATAAGGTCAAGCTCTGCCCTGCAGTTTTCTTACTGGTGTAATGTCCTAGAACAGACAAATACAATTACAAGCACTTCTTGATTTTTGCTTTTGCCCTTTCATTCACCTCTCAGGATTCTGTTTTCTGAATTCTAAATTTCTTTTTTTCTTCAATTTCTTCAAGTCTCAAAATCCAAGCATGTGCCTTAGGAAATTAGAAAATAAAGAGCAAATTAAATTCAAATTAAGTAAAAGAAATAATAATTAGAGCAGAAATCAGTGAAATTGAAAAGAAGAGATCAATAGAAAAAAATCAAAAGCTTGTTTTCTGAAAATGTCAATAAAATTGATAAGCCTCTAGCCAGGTTAACTAAAGAAAAAAGAAAGATGACACAGATTACCAATATCAAGTATTAAAGAGGATACGTCACTACAGGTCGCATGAAAATTAAGGTCGTAAAGAACAACTATGAAAAACTTTATGATGGCCTGGATGAAATGGACCAATTCCTTGAAAGACATAATCTGCCAAAACTCATACAAGAAGAAATTGACTGAATAAACCTATTTCTAGTAAATAAATTGGATAAAAAATTAAAAACAAAAAAATACCAGACCCAGATGGGTTCACTGGTGAATTCTATGAAACACCTAAGAAAGAAATTTTACTAATTCTCTACAATTGCTTTCAGAGGATGGAAGTAGAAGGAATACTTCCAAATTCATCATTTTATGAGGAAAGCATTACCCTAATACTAAAACCAGACAAAAGCATCAACAAGAGAAGAAAACTACAGACCAATATTACTCATGAAAATAGAAGTAAAAATCCTCAACAAAATATTAGCAAATCAAATACAAAAATAAATAAATAAACAATTACACACAACAACTAAGTGGAATTTATCCCAGGTGTGTAAGGCTGGTTCAACATTTGAAAACCAATTACTGTAATTCATTACATCCATAGACTGAAAAATAAAAATCATATGATTATATCAATAGATGCAGAAAAGCATTTAGCAAAATTTAACACCCATTCATGATAAAAACTCTCAGTAAACTAGGAATAGAAGGAAATTTCCTCAACTTGATAAAGAATATCTACAAAAGAATCTATAGCTAACATCGTACTTAATGGTAAAAAACTAGAAGCTTTTCCACTAAGATTATGGACAAGGCAAGAATGTACCCTCTCACCACTTCTTTTCAACCTCATACTGGAAATTCTAGCTTATGCAAGAAGACAAAACAAAACAAAAGAAAACAAAAACACTGAGAGGGAATAAATAAAATCTTTGTTCACAGGTGAAATGATCATTTATGTAAAAATAATTGAAAAAAATCAAAAAGAAGCTCCTCCAACTAAGTGACAATAGCAAGTTTGATGATACAAAAGTTAAAAAGAAGTCAATCACTTTTCCTATATACCAGCATTAAGAGGAATTTAAAATATAAAACATAATAACATTTACATTAGCACTCCCTAAAATTAAATATTTAGGTATAAATATAACAAAATATGCGCAAGATACATAAGAAAAACTATGAAACCCTGATGCATGAAATCAAAGAGGAACTAAATAGAGAGATATTCCATGTTATGAAGTATCTCAATGTGTCAAGATGTCAATTCTTCTCAAGTTGATTCATAGATTTAGTATAATCCGGTCGTAATCCCAGCGAGTTATTTTGTGGATATTTACAAACTGATTCTAAAGTTTAAATGGAGAGGCAAAAGGTCCACAATAGCCAACACAATACTGAAGAAAAGCAAAATTGGAGTACTGAAACTACCCAACTTTTAAGACTTATTATAAAGTTACAATAATCAAGACAGGTGGGTCAATGGCATAGAATAGACAGCCAATATCAAATTTCCATGAATACAGTCAACTGATCTTTGACAAAGGAACAGAGGCAATACAATGGAGTAATGACAGGCTTTTCGACAAATGGTGCTGGGACAAGTGCAGATCCACACGGGAAAAATAGTGATTCTAGACATAGACCTGACATCCATTATAAAACTAAACTCAAAATGTATCACAGACCTTAATGTCAAATGGAAAACTATGAAACTCCTAGAAGGTAACATAGGAGAAAACCTAGATGACCTTGGGGACAGCAATGACATTTTAGATATAACACAAAAGCCACAATCCATATGAGAAATACTTGAAAAGCAGGCTCATTAAAATGAAAAACTTCTGCTCTGTGAAATGAAAAATTATGTCAAGAGAATGAGAAGACAAGCTATAGACTGGGAAAAAATTTGCTAAATATGTATTAGAAAACTGTTATCCAAAATATACAAAAAACTTGTGAAATTCAACAAGAAAACAAACAACCAGATTAAAAAATGGGCCAAAGCTTTGCACAGTGGCAGTATCATAGCCAATGAGGTTTATCCGAGGCATGATTATTGCTAATTGAAAAAAAAATGGGCCAAATGCCTTAAAGATACCTCACCAAAGAAGATGTACAGATAGTCGATAAACAGATGAAAAGATGCTCCACATCACGTCATCAGGAAAATTAAAACCGGCAAAAATACAGAACACTGGCAACACTAAATGTTAGCGAGGTGCAGATAAACAGGAACTGTCGTCATTCCTTGCTTGTGGGAATGTAAAATGGTACAGCCATTTTGGAAGACAATTTGGAAGTTTATTTCAAAACTGAATATACTGTCACCGTATGATCCAGAAATTATGCTCCTTGGTGTTTCCTCAAAGGAATTGAAAACTTATTTGCACATAACGATCTGTATACACATGTTTATGGCAGCTTTATTCATAATTGCTAAAACCTGTAAGAAATCAAGAAGACCTTCAGAAGGTGAATGGATAAACAGTGGTACACCCAGAAAACAGAATATTACTCAGTGCTGAAAAGAAATGAGCTTTCAAGCTATGAAAAGCTATATATGGGAAAATGCAATGTATATAACTAAGTGAAAAAAGCCAATCTGAAATGCTATATGATTCCAACTATATGGCATTCCGGAAAAGGCAAAACTACAGAGACAGTGAAAGGATCAGTGGTTGCTAGGAGTTGAAGTCAGGGGGAGGGACAAGTGGGCAGAGCACAGAGGATTTTTAGGGCAGCAAAAATACTCCATATGATATTGTAGTGGTGGATGTTATGTCATTATACATTTGTCCAAACCTATGGAATGTACTACACTATGACTGAAGAGTGAACCAAGTAAACTATAAATTCTGGGCAATGATGATGTGTCAATATAAGTTCATCAGTTGTAATATATGTATCACTCTGGTGGGAATGTCGATAGTGGGGGAGGCTGTGCATGTGCAGAGACATGGGGTATAAGGGAAATCTCTAAACCTTCCTCTTAATTTTGTTGTGAGCCTAAACTGTCTCAAAAAAAAAAAAGGTCTTTATATGTGAAAAAAAAAATCTAAACATGCCATTGACTTGGGGAAATCAAGCAAATAGATTATATTCCTGTATAATCTTTGAAATTCATATCTGGATGAATTTCCAAAGTGTCTCATGTGAAATTTCTTTACTCACAATTTTACTTTCTAAACAGAGTTCTCAGCAACTGAATTTTTTAAAAGAAGGGAAAAATAAGGATAATGAAATATTTTTATTACAAAAGCAATATATGCTGTATAGCTCAAGGAGTAGGAGTTCAGGAAGGGACCTCCCTCACACCCCGCCCCAATCCCAGTGGCCAAATTTCAAGTCTATATCTTACCTGTCACTTCCATTGTTTATTGGAAGGATGGTTGAAAAGTGTCTATATGCATTGGATTTAATATTTATAATTAATAAACTTTATTTGGGGTTTAAAATCTGTAAAATGCAAAATATAGTAGGTTTTAAAATGTAGATTAAATATAAGATATTGTCTACATAGGTTTGACAGGACAGGTCGACATATAATCAAGAGAAGATACAAGTGGGCATGTGTATCTGTCTATGGATGCATGTACAGTGTATGCATCTGTCCAGTGGGCCTCAGAGGAGGGTCTTAGCTGTGTACCCACAAGGAGACATGCCAGGGGCTGGACAGGAGAGGGAAAGGTGGTGGGGTAAGAAAAGGAGAAGAGTGGGTCAGTTTGTAAACTGGACTGGACAGCCTTAGGGGACAATGACAGGCCCTCTGAGATTCTCAAACTTAGATCCTCTGAAGCACCTGAGAGGAGTCTCTGTGGCTGAGCCCTAGACCCAGGAGCTGTCACATTAGGGTGACAGGAGAAATGGGCAATTGGCAATTGGCTTAATCTCCTTGTTCTCCATTTCCTTATTTTTACCATGACGAAGGTAGATTGAAACAGTGAGTTTATAAAATAGAAAAATTATGAAGGATGAGAAATAAAACATTACCAGCAACCCAAATGTTTCCCTTAGTTCCCATCCTGAGTGACCTTCTCACCCCACAAAGGAAATACTCTTCAGACTTTTTTGATATTCATTTATTTGCTTTTCTTCCTAGTTTTACTGCCTATATGTACATTTCTAAACAATATAGATTAATATTGTTGGTTTTTAATCTTTATATAAATGAAGTAATTCTATGTTTTCTTTTGTGTACTGCCTTTTTCATATAAAATTATGTTTGTAAGATTTATTCATCTGTGTCACAAACCTCTGGTTTATTAATTTCTGTGGCCATTTAGCTTTAAATTGTATAAATTCACCACAATGTATATCCACTGTACTAAGGATAGACATTGAGTTACTTTTGATTTGCAGCCATTATGGACAGTGGTGCTGTGAACATTCATATACATGCACTCTGGGGCACATAAGTACAGTGATTCCAGGATACAAATCTAGGAGCAGAATTGCTGGTCACAGAGTATGAACACCACAAACAGTTTTTAAAGTGGTTATGGCAACTCTTTTCCTTCCTGAACAAAACTTGATGCACAAGACCAGGAAATAAAGTAGATGATGGCAGAACCATTCTGTTTGAAGTAAGAAATGGCAGTCCCTGGGCTTGGCTTTCTCTGTACTGCACTGTGTTGGTGCTTTCTTGGGGCCTAACATACCTTGTTCTTCAACATTCTACTTCCTTTTACATTATCTATGTTGTTTTAGGAGACAACAAATTCCAGTTATTTCTCATTCCACAGCCAAGAAGAGATCCTGAGTTTCTGACCACCCAAGCATTTCTACTCAGAATTATTTTAATTTGGAAACCCAAAATTCTATTTTTAAATTAGGTGTTTGCTATGACCCTCCCTAAAAAAAATTTCCTATTCCATAAAGAAATAGAAGATTAAAAGAAATACACAAGATACTTTCTCTTGGGTCTATCTGTCCTTATTATGATCCTAAATTAGCTTGACTTGGGCAGTGAAAATACTCTGTATCATACTGAAAGGATAGGCTACAGTGGAAGCAGAAAAATTATATAAAACATTAATGTAAGAGAATAGCTGAAAGCATTTAGATTAAAATATTTAAGCAGTTTAAATCTAAAGAGCATGAATCCAAATATTGAGTACCGCTAGAGGTGTAAGTAGAATATTTGATAGCATCTGATGTAGTCAGATGTTGACTGTCTTGTAGTCATGAAATCATGATGGTGGTTTAAGGTTTAGAGGGAGTTCTTGCCGTGAGGAGTTCTTATCCCTACTAAAATGGCAAAACATCGAAATGGAGACTTTTCTCAATGCCAACAGCATAACACTAAAGCAGGATTGAGGCTGGAACTGTCTGGGTAGTAGACAGGCCGATGCATGTAATGCATATCATTAAAAATAGTTAAGCACAAAGAAATGGTTGTTATTGTGCTTCGTCCAAGTTGGACTTAGTAGCTAATTAAGTATAAGCTCCTTCTTCTTCTTCTTTTTTTTCCATGGCCATATGCAGTTTTTGAATTCTTTAAGCACAAACTGTTTTAAAGAAGAAGTTAAATACAGAATGCATTGAGTTTGGTAGAGAAAGTTTAAAGGTCTGCATTTTCCCACCAAAGCTATTTAATATCAGCTGCAGAGTGGGTGTGTGTGTGTGGAAAGGTTGTGACCTCTCTTATTTTTACAACCATTGCCATGATTTCATAATACTGGCAGCAGTCATCCAGAGTGGAGAAGTAGACTTCATTACAGTAATTATATGCCAGAATGTGGGTATTAAAACAGAAAAACTTTTCTACTGATAATAAATGTCAAGGGAAAAATGACTTTACCAAACAATAGCCCTTCATCAGTGTTTTTAATATATTAATGGCCTCAATGAAGACTGAGATGTATCCATAGGGTGGAGGTTCAGAGTTCATATAGCCTTTTTACCTTATTTGCAGAATGGTAAACTGGCCAGTTGAAGGAGAGAGGTGTGCCTTACTTAACAAGTTAGGCTTATTTTTCTCCACGACATAAACTCAGATATGTTTGTACTTGAGCAGATATAGCTATTTTTTTTGCAGATAAATTAATTATCACCATAGCTAAATTAGTTTATTGTTTTTGGATCACTTCATTCCTTTTCTCTCTGGTACGTTTTGGTGTGTTTACAAGAGCTGGGAGAAGTAATGTGGCATAAGAATGTTATCTTGAAATATGGTTGTTTTTTGACTATTATTAATAAAAAGAAAAAGCTCAATAGGGATAATAAGAGGCCTAAATAATTACCAGAAGGTGTAACTTTTTGAACAAAGCCCTATTCTGAACAACAGGCTTGTGGCTCCTAAATTATACTCATCAAGCATTAATTGTGGGGTTTATCAATACATCTCTGAAGTAATAAATATGGTCTAAATGTAGACAGTCTACATCAGGAAAACACCTAATTCACTCTGTAACTGAATTTAGTGAAAGGTTGATTAATCCAAAGAAGTGCTGACATTATAGTGCTTTTTATCTTTGATTCCAATGGATTTGAAAGTGAGCAGTTGGACGTTTCTCCAAAGTGCTCTAGTAGCTGGGATAGATAAAACAAAATATAGAGTCATACTTTGGTACTCAACTGTTTTGAAACTCATTGAATTTGGTACCTGACACATTTTGATGTGAAAATTTTGTCCTGGTACTCGTCACGCCTCCTAGAACCAATTGAGTACTCAGGTACCACTGCATTATTCTTTATAGGAAAGAATTTGTTTGATATACCATTTTTGGTATTCGTTGTGCCTCTCGGAACAAATTAACGATGAGTAAGTACTAAGGTACCACTATATACAGAGAATGAGTAGTAAAAATCAGAGCAGGATATGATTTCTCAGTCTCCATCGTATGAGTCCAGAGATCATACTTTTCTTGTTTTTTTTTTTTTTTTTTTTGGCTTGTTGCTCAAGCCTTATACACCATCTGAAGGTGACCTTGGGCTTTTCTCTAAGTATTAATGTTTACTCCTGAATACACTTGGTACTTAACAGGTGCTTGGAGAGTGTGAAGATGATTTTCGGTTTGGGACTGCTCTAGTCCTCTGCTTGGCCACAGGAGAGGACTTGGTTCAGAGTGAATTCATTGTTGATGGTGATCTGGGCAGCATCTCAGAGGAGCTCTGCCCCTAGGGGCATCAACCACTGACTTGCAACAGTCTTAAATGTTTGCCACTCCCATTCAGTATCATTTTGCTCAAAATCCAGACCAGTCCTCAGAGCATGACACTGAGTCCTGTTCTGTGTTTTCTCTGTTCTCTGCAGTGGGTTTGTCTCTAACAATGGGCCATTCATGGGCACCCAGGACCAGGGAGACGGCTGCAGGCCCTACAGGCAGCTGGCCGTGTTCCAGTCCAGATATTCTTGGGAATGTGGAATTATTTGAATCAAAGGGAAATAAATCTTTTGCAAATGTTAATACAAATGACTGTGGGAAGGGCTTGGTGCTAAAAGAGAGGCTGAGAATTCTTGGTGCCTACTGAGTTATTTTTTGGCAGGGAATAGTACTAGGTTGCTATGGGAATGATGATGACAAAATAATAGTCATATTTTTAATGGTTGCTCTTACTGTGTCATCTTCAACTATCCTAGGTTGAAAAGATTCTATTTGACTTATTTTGACTCGTCTTGTCTCATGGTTTGTTTATTTTTCTCGTAAAGTTTGTTAACATATCTCTCCACATCAGTTCATGAATCCAGCTATATTGTATTTCCTTTGAGTATAAAGGAACCATTATTTTTGAAGTTCATACTTTGGATAATATGCTTTTATGTCATATGTTTAAATTGGAAGAGGTGCACCCTACAGATTTGAAATTCTATGCATTTTTCTGATGGGATGGACAGAGAAACTATGTAGCATGGGGCAAAGGCTGTTGACCTGGGCCAAGTCTCCCCTTTTCCACATCAAGCTGTGGCACGTCTGAGAGGTTAGGAAACATCCCTGAACTAGGTTTCTGCATTTGTAAAATGGGGCTATTACACCAACACAGTGGTGTTATGAGCCCTATAGATGACGTATATAAAGTCCTATTACAAGAATCACAAATACCTGGCAAATGTGATGCCAATTTCTCATTCTTTGTCTATGGTAGAAATCACAACACAATCTTTTTCCTTAAGCTAAGAGGCAGCTCTAGGTAGCTACTAACAGCCTGTCAGAGTTGGCATGTGAGATTTGCCAAAGCACAGTCTTTGGGAGTTGATAGACACTTAATAGGTGGTAGTTCTTAATTATTACTATTCTTGCTATTATTATTATTAACAAGAGGCTGTAGATATGATAGTAGAAGACATAGGCAGCTACTTTTTGCTTTTCCCATTATATTAATAATTCCACTTACATCCAGAATCAGCAGTATTAGATATAGCTGATTACTCACCTGATTTGGGAATAGTGGTCTCCGATCTTCATATACCTCTCTGGTCCCTTCCTCTACCTTCTTTGCTGCTTCCTCCTCATCTTTCTGACCTCCAAATATTAGAGTGTCTCAGGGCCCTACTTTTCTTTTCTTTCTTTCTTTCTTTCTTTATTTATTTAATTTTTTTATAAATTCATTTTTATTGTTAGACTTATGGGGGTGACATCTGTTAGCAAGGATTACATAGGTTTCAGGCATACAATTCTACAGTGCATCGTCAGCTTGTTGTATAATCAGTTCACCACCTAATGTGACTTCTCTTTCCATCACCTTGTATTTAGCTTCCCCCACTCCTCTCCCACCCCCTCCCCTTTCTCCCCTCCCTGACCCACTCGTCCCCAAATAACCATTGAACTATTGATTGTGTCCATGGGTTGTTTGTTTGTTTGTTCATTTCTTTTCTCTTTGTTGCTTTCAGTTTTATATTCCACATATGAGTGAAGTCATACAGTTCTTTGGTTTTTCTGTCGGCTTATTTCACTAAGCATGATGATCTCCAGGTCTATCCATTTTGTTGCAAATGGCAGTATTTCATCTTTTCTTACAGCTGAGTAATATTCCATGGTGTATATGTATCACAGCTTCTTTATCCAGTCGTCTGTCGCAGGGCATTTTGGTTGTTTCCATGTTTTGGCCACTGTGAACAGCGCTGCAATGAACATTGGGGTACATAAGTCTTTGCGGACAAAGGTTTTCAAGTCTTTTGGGTAGATCCCCAGAAGGGGGATTGCTGGGTCAAATGGTAACTCCATTCCCAATTTTCTGAGGAACCCCCACACTGCCTTCCACAGTGGTTGTACCAGTTTGCACCCCCACCAGCAGTGTACCAGAGTTCCTTTTTCTCCACATCCTCTCCAGCACTTGTTATTCCTTGTCTTGTTGATAACAGCCATTCTGACAGGTGTGAGGTGGTATCTCATTGTGGTTTTGATTTGCATTTCCCTGATAGCTAATGAGGATAAGCATTATTTCATATGTCTGCTGGCCATTTGTATTTCTTCATGGGAGAAGTGTCTGTTTAGTTCTTCTGCCCACTTTTTAATTGGGTTGTTAGTTTTTTTGTTGTTAAGTCTTATTAGTTCTTTATATATTTTAGATATTAGACCCTTATCTGATGTGTTATTTGCAAATATTTTCTCCCATTCAGTTGTCTGTCTCTTTGCCTTGTTGATGGTTTCTTTTGCTGTGCAGAAGCTTTTTAGTTTGATATAATCCCATTCATTTATTTTTGCTTTTACTTCCCTTGCCTTTGAGGTCAGGTTCATGAAGTCTTCCTTGAGTCCTAGGTCTATAAGTTTAGTACCTATGTCTTCTTCTGTACAGTTTATTGTTGCAGGTCTGATATGAAGGTCTTTAATCCATTTTGGGTTAATTTTTGTATATGGAGAGAGTTCACAACTCAAGTTCATTCTTTTGCATATGTTTTTCCAGTTTTCCCAGCACCACCTACTAAAGAGGCTGTCTTTTCCCCTTTGTATGGATTTCATTCCTTTATTGAAAATTATTTGTCCATAAATTTGTGGGTTTATTTCTGGGTTTTCAGTTCTAGTCTATTGGTCTATATTTCTATTCTTCTGCCAGTACCAAGCTGTTTTGACTATTGATGCTTTGTAATATAAATTGAAGTCAGGGAATGTAATACCACCAGCCTTATTCTTTTTATGTAATATTGCTTTGGCAATTCGAGGTCTTTTATGGTTCTGTATAAATTTACTAATTCTTTTATCTATTTCACGAAAGTATGATTGTGCGATTTTGATGGTTATTGCATTAAATCTGTAGATTGCTTTGGGCAGAATGGCCATTTTAACAATGTTAAGTCTTCCTATCCATGAACAGGGACTATTTTTCCACATCTTAAAGCCTGTTTGAATTTCTTTCAAAAGTGTCTTATAGTTTTCCGTGTATAAGTCTGTCACCTTCTTCGTTAAGTTAATTCCCAGGTATTTCATTCTTTTTGTTGTGATAGCAAAGGGAATTGACTCCCTCATTTCTTTTTCTGTGGATTCGTTGTTTGTATATAGGAATGCTGTTGATTTTTTTTACATTGATTTTGTATCCTGCGACTTTACTATATTCGTTTATTGTTTCTAATAGTTTCCTGGTGGAATCTTTTGAACTTTTTATATAAAGGATCATGTCATCTGCAAATAGTGACAATTTGACCTCTTCTTTCCCAATTTGGATACCTTTGATTCCTTTCTCCTGCCTGATTGCTGTGGCTAGAACTTCCAGTACTTTATTAAATAGCAGTGGTAACAGGGGGCATCCCTGTCTTGTTCCTGATTTTAGGGGAATAGGCTTCAGCTTTTCTCCATTCAATTTGATGTTAGCCGAGGGTCTGTCATATATGGCATTTATTATATTGAGATACTTTCCTTCTATACCTATTTTATTTAGTGTTTTGATGTTGTACCTTGTTGAAAGCTTTTTCTGCATCCATAGAAATGACCATATGGTCTTTATCTTTGATTTTGTTTATGTGGTGTATCACATTGATTGATTTTCGTATGTTGAACCATCCTTGTGCTCCTGGGATGAATCCCACTTGATCTTGATGTATGATCTTTTTGATGCATTGTTGTATTCTGTTTGCTAATATTTTGTTTAGAATTTTTGCATCTGTATTCATCAGAGATATTGGTCTATAGTTTTCTTTCTTTGTGTTGTCTTTGCCAGGCTTTGGTATTAGAGTAATGTTGGCCTCATAGAACGAGTTAGGAAGTATTGTTTCCTCTTCAATTTTTTGGAAGAGTCTGAGAATAGGTGTTAATTCTTCTTTGAATGCTTGGTAAAACTCATTGGTGAAACCATCTGGTCCAGGGCTTTTGCTTTTAGGGAGATTATGGATAGTCATTTTAATCTCTTCACTATCAATTGGTCTATTTAGATTATCCAGTTCTTCTTGGTTCAGTCTAGATAGGCTATAAGTTTCTAGAAACTTGTCCATTTCTTCTAGGTTGTTAAATTTAGTGGCATAAAGTTCTTCATAATATTTTCTTATAATCCTTTGTATTTCTGTGGTATCAGTGGTAATTTCTCCTCTTTCATTTCTAATTTTGGATATTCGTGTCCTTTCCTTTCGTCCTTTGATTAGTCTCGCCAGGGTTTGTCAATTTTGTTGACTTCCTCAAAGAACCAGCTCTTCGTAATATTAATTTTTTCTATTGTCCTTATATTCTCTAATTGGTTTAGCTCTGCTTTAATTTTTATTATTTCTTTCCTTCTGCTGACTTTGGGTTTTGTCTGCTCTTCTTTTTCTAGTTCTTTAAGATGGGATGCTAAGATGTTGTGATTTTTCTTGTTTCTTAAGATAGGCCTGTAGCGATATAAATTTCCCTCTTACTACCGCTTTCGCTGTGTCCCAATAATTCTGATACGTTGTATTTTCATTGTCATTAGTTTCTATATATTTTTTAATCTCATCTTTTATTTGTTCTTTTATCCAGTCCTTTTTTAATAAGCTGTTGTTTAATCTCCATGTGTATGTGTTTCCTTCTGCTTTCCTTTTACAGTTGATCTCCAATTTCAAAGCTTTGTGGTCTGAGAATACACTTGGTATGATTTTGATCTTCTTGAATTTGCTGAGGCTACTTTTGTGTCCCAGCATATGATCTATCCTTGAGAATGTTCCATGTGCACTAGAAAAGAAGGAATAGTCTCTTTTTTGCTGGATGAAGTGTCCTGTAAATGTCAATTGCTGTAATGTGTCGTTTAGAGCTGATATTTCCTTATTTATTTTCTGTTTGGATGATCTGTCCATGGATGTTAGCAGGGTGTTTAAGTCTCCCACAATGATTGTGTGTTCATCAGTTTCTCCTTTCAAATCTGTTAGTAGTTTCTTTGTATATTTTTGTGCATCCTGGTTGGGAGTATATATATTAATTAGTGTCAAGTCTTCTTGTTGTTGTTGTATTGTGCCTTTTATCATTATGTAATGTCCATCCTTGTCTTTTACTATCTTTTTTAACCTGAAGTTTATTTCATTAGATATCAGTATGGCAACTCCTGCTTTTCCTGGTTACCATTTGCTTGAAGTATTGTTTCCCATCCTTTCACTCTGAGTCTGTGTTTGCCCTTATGGCTGAGGTGCGTTTCTTGGAGACAGCATATGGATGGGTTCTGTTTTTTAATCCAGTCTGCTACTCTGTGTCTTTTTATTGGTGAGTTCAGTCCATTAACATTTAGAGTGATGATCGATATGTGAGGATTTCCTGTGGCCATTACTTATTTCTTTGTCTGTTTTTGTTTTATTTTTCTTTCTTTCTTGTTGCCCCAACTTTGTTCCATTTTTCCTGATGTTTTGTTTCAGGTCGAAGAGCCTCCTTCAGTATTTCTTGGAGTGCTGGCCTTGTGCTGGCAAATTCCCTCAGCTTCTGGGTGTCTGAGAAGGTCTTTATTCCACCTTCATATCTGAAAGATAATTTTGCTGGATAACTTATTCTTGGTGTAAGTTCCTGTCTTTAAAATTTTTGAATATTGGATTCTGCTCCTTCCTGGCTTGTAGAGTTTCTGCTGAGAAATCTGATGCCAGCCTGATGGGTTTTCCTCTAAAGGTTATAGTTCTTTTTTCCCTGGCTGCCTTGAGAATTGTCT
>PVJL010016111.1:0-22002 GCA_004026885.1 Lyroderma lyra
CGCGCGCGGTACCAGCGGAGGCGCTGCAGCCCTGGGAAGGTGTGGGGCTTCCGTTTCCCCAGAAAGCCCGACAGTCCTTAAAACACCTGCTGAAATCCCCGCACTCCCAGGTGTTTCAGGATCCCTGGCCTCACCGTGGGTGTGTCCTGACGTGGGTGTGTCCTGATGTGGGTGTGTCCTTACATTGGTGTGACCTGACCGTGGGTGTGTCTGCACTGTGGGTGTGTCCTGACCGTGGGTGTGTCATCACATGGGTGTGTCCTCACCGTGGGTGTGTCCGCACCCTGGAGACAGAAGGCAAAGACCACGTACTACTTAGAGCCAGGAGCCCTGGGGTCCCATGTGGCCCTCTGCATCTGGGACTGCACAGACATGGAGTGGCATTTGCACTGGGCCCTGGGTTAGATTTGCGGCCAGAGGGGAAGAGGAGGATGTGGTTGTTGAGGACAAAAACGAATTAAATTTTGCTGATAGGCCCCTCTTGCATTGCCAGCACCCAGCTCTTGCTTCAGTTTCCCTGGAGTCCGTTGCCCCCCAGTTCTGTTGAGGAGGCGCCTGTGTCGTTCTCAGTGAGAAGCACCCCTCTGTTCCCGATGAATAAGTGACCCGCCTCCTTTCGTCTTCATTTCCAAGGCTGCAGAATGACAAGGTCTGGGGTGAACTATGGGAGGACCCCAAAAACCTAGCCATCACAGTAAATGATATTTTATGAAATATTGTAGAATTTCAAAATCCACACAAAAAACCCTCGATGAACAAACTGTGTAAAATTTATGTGAGGAAAGATCACTGCTGAGTTGTCCTCCCGCCTCCGGCATCACCGTGGCTCAGCACAATGCTCAGGACACAGACACTACACCACGGGCTGGGTGCTGGGGGGTCCGCTGAAAAGCAGCGCCCACGGGCTCCTCCAGACTGCCCAGAGCCCCGCATCTCCCCTCCGTGGGCCGTCGAAGGCTGACAGCAGTGGTTGGTGAGATGTGCAGGGTTTGGTGGCGGTGATGGTTTGGATGGGGTAGTCAGAGAAGCTGAACTGAGGACATGAGGCAAGAGCCGTAACTGTCAACTTACTCAGCACTCTCTGTCATTGGCAGGGAGGTGACACTGATCAAGACACGATTCCACTAGCAAATTTAAGCTGACTCTTACATGTCTTCTCTTAATACCTACACGCCCTCTTGTTCAGGTTCTCTCTCATCACTGATGAAACTGGAGGGGCCTGAAGGAGATGCCCGAGAGTGCTTCCCCAGGCTCCGGACCCCATCTCTCTGATCCCAGGGACCCTCACAGGAGGTGGGCAGGGTGTGGTCAGAAGTCAGAGGTCAGAGGTGAGCCCCAGGAGTCTCCTGGGCTGGATGGAACCAGGAGAAGGATCCTCTCCATCAGTCTCCAAACTGGGGCATGGGGAGCAGCATCACAGACAGCAGAATTTGGACCTGAAGTTACCCCGAGGGATCAGGGTAGTTCTGAGGAGAGACTACTCGTTTTTGGAGCAGGTGATCTCTTTTGTCTCTCCAGTCAAGCAGAATTTCCCTTTTTGAGCTGTTCTGTAATGGAGTGCTCTCGGGGATCATGGTGGTTTTGATCTCCCTCTTCTCAGCGCAGACTGCAGACTCCCAGCCTCTCTCTGAACACTGGGGGTCCAGGGAACCTGCACACTTGGGGAGCTCCAGGAATTCTGGAGGTGTGTGTGCACAGCAGGGTGTGGACAGCAGCAAATCTCCTCTAAATTCCATGCAGGGAACCCGAGAGGGTCAGTTTAAAACCTCTGGTGAAATTGCTTTGTCTATTGACGAGTAAAACGAATGAATGGAAAGGAACTGCAGATTTTCCTTAAGAAACAACTGCTGTCTGTAAACAGTGCCCCGAACTGGAAGTGTTGCCTGTAATTTACCATCTCACGTTTCTTGTAACTGTGAATATTATGCTTAGATCAGGATCCATTATACTGAACTCCACTTGGACTCCACGTTCTTTTACAACAGCAGGTGTTGCAGGACCGATTGGACTGTCAGGTATCGCAGTTCTAGACCCAGCCTGGAATTTGCGTTTGGCTTTCAGCTCTGTAACTAGCCGTACGATCGTAGCAAGTCGTTTTGACCTTTTGACCCTTAGTTTCAGCTGCCGTAAGTCAGGGACACAAGGCGTAGCTGTCCCAATTCCTCACATGTTTGTTGGGAAGCAATGCGATTTATTTCGTGAAGGTCTACTGTGAACGCAAAAACCCAATCGAAACGTTAGCTCATTCTTGGCGGAACATCGAGAAACTATTGTGCGCTCTCTGTGGTGGGGGGTGGGGGTTTGCAGCCTCAGCTGCTTTGGTTGGTTCCTCTTCCCCTTTGTTGCCCAGCGTGAGAAATGCCCCCTCCTCTGTAACCTTGCATTTCTTTACCTAGTTCGACAGGGAAGACAGTCCCGGCCTCCCCTCCTTTCAACGCTGGCATCGTTTAGCTGGTGCTTTTTCCCAGCTGACACATAGGACTTAGATAATTTGGGCAGCCATCTGATTGGTCTATGCTGGGCGAAGGGGGGGTACTCCAGCAGTGCACCCAGTGCCCAGTTAGATGTTATGGGGAGCTAACTTTATGAGAAAGCCTCCTAATGCTCCTGAGGGGTCCACGTGCATCGAAAGACGCTGAGAGCTCACAGGAAGGGAAGATGAGGCTCGGAGGGCAGAGCTGGAGGCACCAACTGCAGCAGTAGACACCATCCCCTCCCTTTAGATGATATGCTGAGGCTTAGCATAAGGTGTTATTTAGTGGTGACAGGGGAGGGAGCACTGGATTGGGAGGGACCTGTGGAATGTTGTAATGAGAGAAAAAAATTTAACCTGCAACTCTATACTTGTAACAGTCAGAGTCTACTCCTAAGATGCCAGAATGCCAGGAAGTGCCGTGAATCTTTGAGTTAAACTTTTCACCCTCCTGTGTCTCTACTAGGAGTGGACTTGGGGAGGCGTTCTAGGAAGCAATCAGGCATGATTTCATCAAATTAAGTGTACACACGCCCTCTGACCCAGTGATTGCAGGGCTAGCGATATGTTGCCAAGGGGACATGCATGTTCACGGCAGCGTGATTTGTGGTGATGGTGAGGAGTTAGAGGCAACCCGGACACCCATTCCTGGGGGAATGTGGTGGATGGGTAACACGGAAGTCTCTGCAGCCGTTAGCAGGCATTGATTAGATATAAACCTAACAGCTGAGTCTTAAAGCAGAGCTTGTGAAAAAGGTAAGACATAGAATGAGATCCATAACACAGCATTTAAACAAATTAAAAATGCATGCATATAAAACGATGCCTATTTGCATTAATACATACAAATAAACAGTTACACATTGAACCATTAGAATGATTGACTGTGGGGATGGGGGGATGGCTGCCTGAATAAAAGAATAAATAAACACATCAAACCTCTAAGAGAGGAGCCTTGAATGGAAAAATATAGGAAGTATGATTTACACAGTCCTCCGCACCTGAGGTCCAAAATAAATCAGTAAAGATATGAAATCTCCCAAGTTAGTCTGGGCTCTGTCGTCTGTACATTCCTGTGACCCAAAGGGACACATACTGAAGGGAGAGGGTGTTTCATTGAGTTAAATAAAACAGAAACAACTTGTTCTGCATGATCTCTCCACTGGGTCTTCCATAAATCCCTGTTGGTCCCTGTGGCTGCTCAAATCTTACCTTTTTTCTCTTGGCTACTCCAACTCATGTCCCTCGTGACATCTTTTCTTAAACTTCACTCTGACCCTCAAACCTCAGTTCCCTCTTCTTCCTTACTCTCATCACATGAGCTCACCAAAAACTTTCTGGAGATCAACATCATCTGTCCCTTTAGGGCTCTTAATTACAAACAACAAAAACTAGCCTTGTTGTCTTAGCAAAACAAGGGGTTTATGAGGGGGACCCCCAAAACCTCCCAGAAAACAATGATCATCTGTTTCTCTGATGTGAGAGTAATTGTGCACTTGGAATTTGTTCCTCTGGGTCAAATGGTCAACCAAAGTTTTTCTCTGGGAGCTCTGAGAAGGTGGCATCACAATTTGCAGAAGAGACATCCCGAGTTTTGGCAAACAAATGGCTGGTTCTTCCACCATGACAGCACACCCGCCCACACCGCGCTGAGTGTTCAGCAGTTCTTGACCGAAAAACGGCCTGACCCTCGTGCCCCACCCTCCCTATCCTCCCGATCTTGCCCTGAAGTGACTTTTTTTTGTTTCTCTGGAAGGAGAAAGTCCCCAAAGGGAAACATTTTGCCAATGTGGAAGAGGTGAAACAACCAACAGCAGAAGCACCAAAAGGCATTAACCTGCCCTGTGCATGCTCAGCTTTATCCAATCTTGGAGCCCTTGAGAACCAGGTTTCAGGTTATATTGAAAACTCCCTTTCCTCGGCGGGGAGAGGTGCATTCCACCTTCCAGGTCAGCACACCTGACTTCAAAAAGGAGTAACAGAGCTTCAGGTACAAGACAGGCAGTCGGCCCTAGCTCCTCCTTCCCACGTCACTAGGCATGGGCATTTCATCCCAGGACCCCTTGTCTTGGAGCCTGGCTCCCATCCCAGCATCAGAAATTCTGGACCCTAATTCCAGTCACCTAGTTTTTGGGGACTCTTCTCCCCCTAGTGGCTGTGTTCTACTTTGGAGAGCCCAATAGCTACCCTAACTCAGATAAAAATCCAAGTCACCTTAATGACCTCCTCCAAGAATTGTCCTTGCCTAGAAGCCCCGGGCACTGTGTTTCTCGCCTCCATCAGATTGGCCCCCTGAAAAACTGATGATGGAGTTTGTCAAATCCCCTCATAGTTGAGTGGTCGTGGCTGGTCCTGGTCAGCCCACTAGACCCTCAACTCCTGACAGCTTTTGCTGGATTCTCACTTACTGTCCCTTCTGCTGTCCTTGCATTGGTCTTCCAGCATGCTTGCAGCCGAAGGGCCACCCTTCGCTTTGGACATTGTCAGAGAGGGCTGTTTTGATAGACATTTCCTTGACTTAGGATTCCATCTTGCTTTTCCTGCCCCTATAACACTGCCTATTGATACCATCTTTCTGCATCCTTGTGGATAGGAAAAGCTAAGAGACAGGATTTGATGCCGGGCACCCAGCAGTTTGTTGTTAAGAGCAGCTGGAACGAATGCCTTGTTTACACCGTGGGTATCCAGACCAGCGTTTGACTCCTGATGCCTCCACTGTACCCCTTACAGCTCCCCCGACGCCATTCCTGAAGAAGGCCATCTCCATTTGGGGTCGGTGGCACGTAGGGACAGAGATGTTCTGTGTTCTGGGATTGGATGTGGTGCCAGGACACCCGTGTTCTCTCTTGGATTCTCTTGTTGCTCAGAGTTTTGGATGTGGCCTTTCTTCTTCCCTCTTCCCTTGAATCTCCCCTTAAAACCTGCTCCCTCCCTTCCTCCCTCACTCCTTCCTCCTTCCTCCTGCCCTGTCTTCCTCCCTCTCTTTCTTTCTCTTTTTAATGTTTGCATTCTCATGATCTGGGTACCTGTTGTATTTTCTGTTTGAACTCCCTGCTCTGGCTATGAGCTACAGTAGAGGAGTTAGAGTACCATGGTGCTTTTCTTCGTTTCCCAAAGGACGCATGTGCTTCTTGAAAACCTTCCCAAGAATCAGGTGACATTTACCAAAGCCCTGGAAACAATTCCTCAAGTAGCTTCTTTGTGAAACCCAGCATAGTCCCTGGAGCTTTGGTCAGTAACTACCCAGCTCAGGAGACCAACATAATCACCTCTGGGACTGTCTACTTGGTCTTGAAATGGTCCGGGCCAGTGTCTCACTTGGAGCCTGAGGAGGAAGAGAGGAGGAAGAGCCACACGATTTCCATTTAAATTGACAGTCTTTTTCCTGGAAACCCAGAGGCCTCTCTGCCGGCCTCCTGCTGTTGGCTTCCTTTCGTGCATCCTGTTCGGAGGATGGCATGATTATTCCCTAAACATATTACTGTAGCTCTTCCAGCAGATTCTCTCTTCTAGGAATGTTACAAATGAATTACCATGCAGTGTTGGCATGAGGCCTCAGCCAGCGGGAGCCAATTACTTTTAACATTTCCAAGCAAATCAAATCAGCGCTTCACAAGTTACTGGCCAAGAATCTTCAGAAAGTTGGGCGGCATTCCTTTGCTACAATATGTGTTTCTGACCGACATGCGTCCAAATCTCATTGTCCCCAGGTCTGTACTCCTAGCTCGGCCTGTCGGTGGCCGGGGTGGGGCTGTTAGGCACCAGCTCACACCCATTTGCAGTAACCTAACTGGGTGATTTCACTGATCAGAATTCTAAATGGATGTTCGATCAGATCAGATCAGATCATTTTCTAATTAGGCAGCATAGACTCCCCTTCGCCAGATGGCTTGACACGCACCTATTCGTGGCACAACTTAGTCACACTTTGTTTCGAGTAGGGACCATGTTTCAGGGAGGAAACGTGACTAAATCAAACCCAGTATCTCCAGTAAGAGAAGGAGACTTTGCTGAATGGGAATGTGGAAGCATCTATGTTCTGGTTCGGAGACATCAGCAGTCAGCAAACGGGGAGATTGTGCCATGTCTGATTTGCATTCTTAACACAACGGCCTGTGCACGGAAAGAACGAACACGGCTTTCCTTCGTGTGTCTAGGGGTGTTCAGAAGTACTTAGCCTTAGGAATGAAAGAGTCAGCGCTGGAACAGGGTATCGCAGGGACAGTGTTTGTTGTTCAGGTTTCTTTGAACTGTCAGGATGTCTGGAGGTGGTTCGACTTGGACCAACAGGGGCTCTAGAACAGCGAGGAGTTTAAAACGTCACTTAGACAGTAACTCCAGGATCACAGGCCTCTCCTCCGTCGGGTGCCTTTCCTGCTGTTTCCTCATATTTTGTTGTCAAGAGAGATAGAGGTCCCTCTGTCACCAGTATCCATACACAGGGGATCTTTTACTCACTGACAAGTACAGGGTCATGTAAGTGCTGCAGACCCAATAGAACAACATTAAAAAAAAACAACTCACAGTGAAAAACACTTGAGAAATTAGAGTCTATGTAGTGTTTCCTAAACGGCGCTGTTTGAGTTTGATTTTGTGGATGTGACACTCTAGCAGGATCGGAGCTTCGTCGTTATTATTTTGCAGAATTATTGCTGCAGATCAGTCAGAGTTTGTGCTTGTCTCCAGGCGCTCATCTCTGTATAAGGACCTCTACGTTAAGAGGGATGTTGTTCTTTTCTTGCCCTTTCTCCCAGAGGAAGAAAATGACTCTAGGTTAATTTCAGGTATTTTCTAGCCGCTAAGTGGAAATGCATCAGTTAATACTGAAACGAATTGTCATGGTCACCATATATTATATCAGACCCCTGGATAGATGTGTAGTTTCCTGGCCATAGTTGTCTCCAGGAATTCTCCTGAAATTGCCATCCGGGCAGCTGGCCTTGGTCTTGGGCTGCACTTGTCATGAAGCTCATGGGCCCAGCACCCCTGAACTGCGGGTCAGAGCAGTGCCTGGTTCTGGTGGTCCACACCACGGCTTCCTGTTCCAGATCCCTGGGACCTTAATGCTGCTGAACTGCAAGTCATTTCCTGCCACCCCAGAGCAGGTCACCTTGGGGTCGCCCTGGGCAACAATGCTCTTTTTGGAAGAAAGGGGAATATAACTTCTCTTTACATTTTTCTTGAGTGAGGCTTTGGAGGGTGGGAGGCCACCCTGGGGTTGTGGCTTGGGCCCCAGTGGGGAGAGCTCCTCCGCCTGGCTCCGTCCTCTGCCTGAGCCCGTTTTGCTGCTGTGCAGTCTGGCCATTGCTGTCCGTGTCGTTGGGCCGGGTTGACTTCTCTTTGCTTTGCCTTGGGGTGGGGGAGGGGCCTGGCAGGTGGTCCACAGAAGGCAGTGGATGCCCTTGGCATCCACAAGGCCGTGGTAGCACCACAGTCTGTCAGGAAACGGCCTGTGACCCTCAGTGGGGAGGGTGCTGCGATTCAGACCGACAGTGCGTCCCGGCCGGGTGGCTCGGATCCCAGCGCGCTCCCGAGGTCTGTGAATCAGCCCTTTCAGGCCCCACACACTGTCCCTTTCTCCTTGAGGGCAGACGCAGCGCCATGGTGGCTGGGCTGGGCTGGGTTCCCACACAGCTGCCAGATGCATCTGGAGCCTCCTCAGGCCTGGCTCCCGGGACGGCCTCCGCTCTCTGGGCCCCATCTTCTTCCTCACTTCTGTGGGGGAGCCCCCGGTGCACTGGGTGTCTGAGGGTCTCTTACCTACCAGCGACGGGGTTCCAGTTGTTCCCAGGAGAGGCTCTTGCCCTCATTTAAATCAAGTGACAGGAGCAGAAGAAGAGAGAGCATTAATTCCCTCCACACGACTGACACGCTGAGTGCCATCTTTGCTCCCAGCAACGCCCCGGCAGGCCAAGGTTTCCTGTTACCCCCGCGTCTAGTGCAGGGACTCTTGTGTTTCTGCAGGCTCTTGAGTTTCTTTCCAGGTTTAAGGGTTTTGTTTGTGCCCTTTCTGAGTGCCGCGGAGTGGTGCAAATGATCTATTTTTAATTTTTTTGACACTTTAATTTTTACAGCGTTGTTGAGGTATAGTTTATATATATTTTAATGGAATATATTTAAAGTATACAATTTAATAATTTTAGACATAGGTATGCGAGGGCTGTCCAGAAAGTGTCCAGCCCTATAATATGAAAAATAGAGGCATTTATGGCTGGTTTATTTCTGGACAGCTGTCATATACCCAGGCAACCATAGCCACAGATCAAAATAATGAACATACCTATCGCCCCCCAAAGTTACTTCTGTGCTCCTTTATACTCTTTTTTTGTTGTCTGGCTTTTTTCACTCAGCATAATTATTTTGAGACACAATGAACTGTGTTGTTGTATTTGCTAAGAGTTCATGCTTTTTTGTTGCTGAGTGATATTTCAATGTATGGATATACCACAGCTTGTGTCGTTAGTCACACACTGATGGATTTGGAGGTTGTTTGCAGATACAGGTTATTACAAATAAAAACAGTTGTTAATATTCATGTATAGGTCTTTATATGGACATATGCTTTCATTTCAGTTGGGTAAATGCCTAGGAGTAGAATGGCTGGATCATATAGAAAGTATACAGTTAATTTTTAAAGAAATTGCCAAACTGTTTTTCAAAGTGATTGTACCGTTTTACATTCCTACAGGTAATGACTGAGAGTTTCAATTACCACACATCTTTATTTTACCAACCTTGGGTATGATCAGTCTTTAAAACTTTTTTTTTAGGTATGATGTTTGGTTTTTCATAGTGCCATTATATCAATAGATTGAAGAAGTTCTATTTTATTTTCAGTTTGCTAGGAGTTTTTTTTTTTTTAATCACAAATGAGCGTTGGATTTTGTCATTTGCTGATCTGTCAAAATGGTCAAATAGAGTTTTTTTCTTTATTTGTCAATATGGTATATTGTATTGATTTCAAATGTTAAACCAACCTTGCTTTCCTGGAACAAACCTATTATCTTTTTTATATCTTGTTGGATTTGGTTTGTTCATTTGTTTGCAAGTTTTACATCTACGTTTATGAGGGATATTGGTGTATAATTTTCTTTACTCCTAATGTCTTTTTCTGATTTTGTCATCAAGGTGCTGTTGACAGAGAGGAGAATTGGGAAGTGTTCCTTCCTCTTACATTTTATGGAAGTGTTTGGTATAATTCATAAGTGAAGCCACTGGGACTTGTAGTTTTCTTTCTTGAAATGCATTTTTAATTGTAAATGTATTTTTTTTTTTAAATAAATACAGAGCTATGCAGGATTTTTCTTGAGTGAGTTTTGATAACTTGTGTCTTGTAAGGAAATAGTTCTTTTCACATAAGTTAATGACTTTATTGACATAGAGGTATTTGTAATATTCCCTTAATATCTTTTTAATAGCTGTAAAATTTGTATTGATGCTATTTCTCTCATTTCTGATATTGCTAATTTGGTTTTCCTCATTTATTCCTTTTCAATCTGGCTAGAGTTATAATTGATTTTCTCTATTGCTTTTCTGTTTTCTCATTCATTTATTTCCATTCTGATATTATTGATTTTCTTTTTTCTACTTATGATAGGTTTAATTTGTTCTTTTTCTCCTACTTTCTTGAGATGAAAGATGAAGCAATTGATTTGAACCCCCCTTTTTTTTAGTGCTATGAATTTCACCCAAGTACTGCTTTAGCTGTTCCCCACACTTACTTTTTAATATGTTGTGTTTTTTTTTTTCACTCAGTTCAAAACAATTTTAATTTTAATTTTTTGACCCAGTATATTATATAGTTTTCAAATATTTAGGGATTTTCCTAGACATCTTTTCATTACTTATTTCAAATTTAATTATATTATGATCAAAGAATATATTTTATATGACTTGAATCCTTTTTAAATTTATTGAGATTTGTTAAAGATGCAGACTATGGTCCATTTTGGTAAATGTACAATATTCCTTTGAAGAGACTGTGTATTCTACTCTTGTAGAATGCTGTTTTGTACGTAAGGTATTTCCCCCAACCTTTACCTCCAGGCTGCTTTTAAGACTTTCTCTTGGCACTGATTTTGGGAATTTGATCACAGTGTGTCTTGATGTACAGTTTTGTATTTTTTATTTTATGTTTGGGGCCTACTGAACTTCTTACATTTGTGGGTCTATAGTTTTCACCAAATTTGAAAATAAAATGGCTATTATTTTTTCAATTTTTTTCTCCCATCTTTCTCCTTTAGGAACTCCAATTAAAGGTACAATAAACTGTTTGAAATGATCTCCTAGCTCATTTTATAAAATTATTTTTCTCTATGTGTTCCAATTCAGATAACATCTATTTCTATGTCTTTATGTTTGCTAATCTTTTACTTTGCAATTTCTAATACACTGTTAATCCCATGTAGTAGAGTTTTTATTTCAGACATCGTAGTTTTCATCTGTAGAAGTTTTATTTGAATCTTTTAAATATCTCCCATGTCTCTACTTAACTTTTTTGAACATATGGAAGTAAGTTATAAGAACCATTTTAATGCTCTTTTTGCAAGTCTAACATCTGTGTCTGTTCTGGGTTGGTTTCAATTGATTGATTTTTTTCCCTCATTATGGGTCATATTTTCCTACTTCTTTTCATGTGTATTAGGTTTTGATTGGTTGCCAGACATTGTGAATTGTACCTTATTGTGTACTGCCTGGATATTTATTTATGTATTCTTGTAAATAGTCTTAATCATTTTTTCTGGGACAAAGTTCAGTTACTTAAAAATGCTTTGATCCTGTTTAGTGTTGCTTTTAAGATTTATTAGGCAACATCGGAGCTGTATTTACTCTAGAATTAATTTTGCTAATTTCAGTATTTCTTACGCCATCTTTGCTAGAAGTAGAAGTCTTTTTGACAGATTTTTAATTTTAAGAGAACTGTTGAAAGCCTAAAGGAAAATTGTACCACCTAAGGTTTCAGCATTTGGGAGTCTATTCTTTTAGGCTAAGATTCCACTCTTCTTAGTTCTCTGGGTAAATTTACTATTTTCTAATATTTTTCTTCTGTAATAAATAGATATATCCATAAATATTCCACATTCTCACTCTTTTACAGAATTTTGACTTCTCCTTTCTTTTAGTTTGTATGGAGGATTTATATAATTTTTTAATTTGTTTTTTTTTTTTCTTTTTATTGTTAGGTTTCTTGAGGTGACATCGATATGTAAAAATTGCATAGGTTACAGGTGTACAATTCTACAATGCATCACCTATGTGTTGTGTTATGTGTTTATCACCAGAATCAATTCTCTTTCCATCACCACATATTTGACTCCCCCTTAATTTGTCTGTTTTATTGATGCTGGGCAAAGGATGGACTTAAGCAATATTAAGAGAGAAAATTTTGAGAGAACACAGGTCCATATGTTCCAGCTTCTATTTCTCTTTTACACATTACTTTAAAACTAAATGGCTTTTAAAAACATTTTATTATATTCATGGATTATCCAAGTCCGGAATGCACACGGAATGCAGTGGAGTTGGCTTATGTTATTTCTGCTGCATGATGTCTGGCACCTGAGCTTGGATGTCTCAATGGCTGGCTGTGTCTCAACAACTGGGAGCTGGAATCATCTGGAGGCATCTTCACATACATATTTAACAATTGATACTGGTTGTCACCTGTGATCTCATATGGGGGTGTCAACCAGAGTGTCTACATATGGTCTCTCTCTGTGGCCTAGGCTTTCTCACAGTGGCCTCAGGGTAGTTGGACTTCTTATACTATGTCCAAGAGTAAAGGTAAAAACTATCACCTTTTGTGACCTAGCCCTGGAAGACACATACATTGTGTTTATTTTACCCCATTGACTAAGACTGTCACAGGCCCACCTAGATCCATGGGAAGGGAATTAGTGTCTATCTCTTGACAGCATATTGGTAAGATTACATTCTTGATGCGAAACATTGTTGTGGTCACCATTGCCAAATATAACATGTCAGAGTATGCTTCTGGTCACAACAATTCATGTCCACTTTTTCATGCATTCAGTCTTAACTAAGACCCTTGGTGGCATCAGTTCAAAGTCTAGGATCTTGTTAACTAAATTAAGTCCAGGTGACAATGGGGCTTCTTGGGAGCAATTCTTCTAGTTCTTCTTGATGTAAGATCTGTGAACTGAAGAGACAAGTTATCTCTCCTGTCCTCATAACACATCCAGATGAGACAAGCGTAGAATAATCACTGGAGTACTCCCATTCTAAAAGGGGGGACATGAAAGACACACAGAGTTACTGGTCCACAGCAGTTCAAGACTCCAGCCAAGCGCACACCATCAGTTCCTTAGTTAGTCCTGCCTCCTGGAGTCATCCTCCAGGCTTTGCCTCCTGGGCTGACCTTCTGAGTCACTCTTTACAAAGTCTTTCATGTTTGCGACTGAGCAGCCTCCTCAGCCTGTTTGGTGCCCATAAAAGCTTAGGGGTTCAAAGGCTTCTGTTCATTTTGTACCATCTCTGTCTCTTTCTGTCTACGCTACTTTTACAAGTCTTTTAAACTTTGTATGGGCTTCTTGTATATTAATGTATTTTATCAGTTAAACCCCCTACCCATAAATCTACTTGAAAAGAGCCCTTCTTTATCTTAGGGTGTCAGTGAGGCCGCTATGACGCAACACCCTTAAGAACCCTACAAACCCTGTTGTTTAACGGAGAAGATCTGCACGGAATTCTCTTAAGATGCTTAGAAATCCTTTTGTCTCTTTCAGAGTCTGTGGTATGACATATTTGATCTATCTGAGGTCCTAAGAAGGCGTTTCACCATCACAGCCTTGGCTCCTCATTTACCCTGAGATGTGTTCATATTTTAGCCCCCTGAGACAGTATCTGTTCTTGAGAATTTTCTTCTGTGAGTGAATGGAGATGATAGTTTTATTTTCAAACCCAACAAATCCTGCATCCTTTATATTTCCTCTAAATTTTCTTTAACACTGAATTGTTCTTTTTAAATTAAATTTAACTTAATTTAATTTAATTTTATTTTATGGTTAGACTTATTGGGATGACATTGGTTAGCAAGAATTACATAGGTTCTAGGTGTGCAATTCTACAGTGCATTGTCTATGTGTTGTATTATGTGTTCACCACCCAGTGTCAGTTCTCTTTCCATCACCATATATTTGACTCCCCCTCCCTCTTTTCCCATCCTGAATGGTTCCTTTTATATGGCTAAAATAACTTAGTTGCTACTTTGGTGTTCTGCTTGGACATCTCTTTAGCCAAATCTACCTATTTATTAGGTTTATTTTTATTTTTCCATGTCACTGCTAAAACAATTGCCTTGCAAAAAACAACACAAAACAAAACAAAACAAACCCCAAAACAATGTTGCAGAACTTTCTGTTGCTACATTGCAAGAGTCATCTTTTTTTCTGGTGTTTTCCTTTTTTTCAATAGCTTCTCAAGGCTGTTTTATCCCTAGTGAGCAAAGCAATCATGGTTCTGCCCAAATTCAAGGGGAAGAGAGTTAGGAAATTCTTGATGGGGACAAAGCAAGGTCACACGACAGAAGAGCCATGAGGTGGGAGGTCCTATTGCAGTCCCCTTTGGAAAATACAGTCTGCCACATCATCTATGACAGTTTCAATGTTTGTAGGCAAGTGAGGTTTACTGTAAGATACAAAAAGCCCACCAGAAGACACTACTATGCGGTAAGGCTGGAGACCAGTGAAGGCTACTCCAATTTGGGAGCAAAACTTGCCTCATTAGGTTTATCCCTCCTGCGGCTTCTAAGAGTGCTGCGTATTGTAAAATAGAGTTGTTGCAGTGAAGGCAGAGGAGAGTGTGGAAAGGAAAAGGCAAAAGGTGGAAAGCATCATGAGGTTCTCAAGTTGCCAAGATAACATCAGCTAGAACAGCCTTTGCTTTTCTCTGTATTACGCTACACCTCAAGAACCACAGCCATCAAACAAAGGGTCTGGGGTTAGTAAAACAGGGAGATCTTTTTTCACCCCACACATGTCACCTACTCCACTTTCATATTTCAGTGTTTACTGTCATATTTAATGAGCATCAGCATTGTGCTCTTTACTGTGCTTGGGACTGGAGCTATGAAAAATACGGCTCTTGACCTAAATTAGCTCAGAGTGCTGGGCAGAGATAAACCCGTTAACAAATAATTTACATATACCTGAGTAATTTTTAGGGGACACTTTTGAAAAAGCAGCTAAAGGAAGGTAGAAAGGTCAAGAAAGATTTAATTATAGAGTAGGTGGCCAGAGTATTGTTGATATTTAAGTTAATTCGTAAAAAATAAAAATGTTAACAGTATTCTTGGCAGAAAGAATAACAAATGCAAAAGCATGGAGTTGTGAAAGGGCACAGCTTGTCTGAAAGAGAATGAGCTATTCAGTCTGATTAGACCATAGGCATCCTAATGAGAAGTGAGACGAGGCTGCAGAAGGTTGGAGCTAGACTGCAATGGACTTTGAAGACTACTTTATGTGATTTGGTATCTTTTAGGGGCATCGAAAGTCCAGGAAATGTCCTTCAGTAGAAAGATGATACTTATGGTGGGAAGAGAGTAAAGGAAAAGACAAGGTGGCAGAAAGAATGCTTAGGAAGTTGTTGCTGTTGATCAGGAGAGAGAAAAGAAGCCCCGTGCTAAGAGTGACCGTGGGTTCACAGGAGGGGCCAGGCTCAGAAGCTTATTCGGAGGCATTTGGAGCCCGAATGAATGCAGGGCAGAACCATCCCGGCGTCCAGCTTGGAAATCTCGGTGGACAGCGATACCATTCTTTGAAACAAAGAATATAGAAAAATAAACAAGTGCGTGGGAAGAAAGGTAGAAACACAGAGCTGAGCTCTTTGCCTGTCCGGTGCGTGGTGCCTTTGCAACGTTAAAGACGTGACGCCCTAGACGAAGTCGGAAATACGGGTCTGGGACTCGGGAGAGAGGCCGAGACTGAAGGGGAGGCTGTATTGTGGATAGTCTTATGTTTTAAATGATGCAAGTTTTGGGACTTGGGATTTGTTACTGTGCTACAGTTAAGCATGACAACTATTGGCAAGCATTTGCTCAATTTTAAGCTCAGGAGCCTTTCATTGTTATAAAAGATCTAATATCCCTTCCTGGAAGGGAGGGCTTAGGGACCAGCCGGTAACAGGAGTCAGTAGACTGGCGGGCTGAACTGGGGTTAACACCTGGTCCTCCGGTGATCTGTCCCTGACGTCGGTACTGATGTATTATTTATTAGAAGGACCCCGACTCACTTCCTAAGGCAAGAGACGGCTCATATAGAAGATATGTACACATGAAAGATGAATAAGAGGGTGCAGGAATGACAGGAGAAAATGATTTATCAAAAGCCTTCAGCAGAAAATAATCACTACCATTGAGCACAAAACATACCTGGGAGCTTGCTGGCAGCCAAGGAAAGGAGAAGAACACGATGGCTTTATTACCATTCCTTGAGTTCCCCCTTGGAGTAAATGCTAGGGAAGCAGATGTCCCCTCTATCAAGAGGGACAACCTGCTTCCTTAGTTCTTAAATGCAAGGAGGTACTCAAGGAATGATGACATGAGGAGCATCTTCCAAAAGACCACCTAGCATTCCTTATCCTGTTCTCTGGTTGAAACTAAGCTCCTAATGCTGAATCCTCTTTTTGTGAAGACATTTCTATGAAAAACCAATGCAGTCCGATTTACTCTTCGCAAATCATCTCTTTTTGTGTCCTCTACCGACAGGCTAATCGATTGGTACGAGAGATGGGGATGTTCAGCTCCAGGGGGAGTGATGCTTGGATAACAGTAGGGTTAGTGGAAGAGAATAAAATTACAGGAGGAGTGGGGGAAGTAGTCTCCAGTTGTGCTTAAGTGGAAGTTGGGAAGAAACCATTTATAAGACAGTAGCCCTTTCCAATCAAACTCAGGAAGCAAGGTCGATGACTCCAAGCATTATCTATGGCTTGAGGCTTCTTCTAACTTTGTAGGAAAAAAGGAAAAGCTGTCAGAGGATGAATTGCTTGATAAAGAATTAAGGACAGGGAGTTTCCAGGAAGACATTGTCAGTCAAAAAGCTGTGTGGGCACCTGTGAGAATGGCTGTTGTCAACAAGACAAGGAACAGCAAGTGTTGGAGAGGGTGTGGAAGAAAAGGAACCCTCATACACTGCTGGTGGGAATGCAAACTGGTACAACCACTTCAGAGGACAGTGTGGAGGCTCCTCAAAAAACTAAGAACAGAGTTGCCATATGACCTGGCAATCCCACTCTGGGTATCTAACCCCCAAATCTGAAAATCTCAATCTGTAAAGATATATGTGCCCCCATGTTCATCGCAGCACTATTCACAGTGCAAGTGATGGAAACAACCAAAGTGTCCTCTGATAGATGACCAGATAAAGAAGTTCTGGTACATTGAACAATGGAATACTAGTCAGCTGTAAGAAAAGATGAAATAGGGCCACTTATGACAACGTGGATGGATCTTGAGATCATCATGCAAAGCGAAATAAACCATACGGAAAAAACCAAGAACTACATGATTCCACTCGTGTGGAACATAAAACTGAAAGCAACAAAGAAACAAAACTCATGGAACACAGTTAATAGTTTAGTGGTGACCTGAGGGTAAGGGGAGAAGTGGGTGGGGGAGAAGGGACAGGGCCTCAAATATTTGGTGATGGAAAGGGAACTGACCCTGGGTGATGACCACATAACACAACACATAGATGATGTAATGTAGAATTGTGCACCTGAAACCTATGTAGTTTTTACTAACCAATGTCACCCCAATAAATTTAACAATATAAATAAACAAACAAGCAAACAAAAAAGCATCCATGTGCGTCAGGTGTTCTGAACAGCATGCAGGTACTATGGGTAATCCACCGCGGTTCCAGCCACTCCTAGACGTCCATTCAGTTCCTAGATCCTGAACCGGAATGAAGTAGACCTGACTGCGGAGTACAAGTGTCAGACTTGCTGTATCTCCTGTACCGATCGGTGGGCAAGGGCTGCCTCAACATGGTGTTGAGAAAGTTTCTGAGGCTCAGTAAGAAAGAGCATCATTATTGAATAGCAATGTCTGCCATGGGATCGGAGTTACTAGTGTAACTGATTCTTACATTTATATATTAATAGATATGAATACTACGAATAATTAACATTAACACTTTTGCCCTTCTTGATGTTGGTACAACAGCAGAGGAACTTTCTAGATAGTACTCTTAATTGTGCCCCCACCTCAAAATTCATATGTTGAAGCCCTAACTTCCACGGTGACTGTATTTGGAGATTAGACCTCTAAGGAAGTAGCTGAGGTTAAATAAGGTCATAAGAGTAACCCTAATCAAATGGGACTGGTGCTCTTGTAAAATGAGGATGAGACACTAGAGCTCACCCTCTGTTTCCACGCAGAGAACGGACCGTACGAGGACATAGCGAGAAAGTGGCAGTCTGCAGACTGGGAAGAGAAGCCTCATGAGAAACTCACCCGGGCAACGTGATCTACCTTGGATCTTTGGAACTGTGAGAAATAGAGTTTTGTTGTTTAAGCCACCTGGCCTGTGGGATTCTGGTATGGTAGCCCAAAAAGAGAAATGCCGTGCTTAACCAAGCATCCAGGAATCATTTACATGGCCAGAAGGAAGCAGCAGAAAAGCAAAGGTTGTAATCAACCCCAGAATCTCTCCTCTCTAACTCCATCCACACCTTTTGAGCCAGAGGAAAGAAATTAAATGGCCTGATTGCTATTAATTTGTCTGCTGGCTGTAATCCCAGTGTGTTACCCTCAAGGAACCACCTGTTGCTCCAATATACACGTTGCTGGGTGAGAAGACTTAAAATATGGGTTAAAATTTATGGACTACAGGAGGGTTTTACACACTCAAACATTGTCATTGTCTGCACAGAAAAGGTAAATGTGTGACGCCAAACACGTGTATGGCAGTGAGACTCGGTGTGGGGTGGGGTGGTGATTGGGGAAGTGAAGATATTACCCTCAACCTGTTCAAAGCTACATTTTGAAAAATGTACTGTGTGTGTGTGGATGTGATGTGATGTGTGTGATGTGTGTGATGTGATGTGTGTGAGTGTGTGTGTGAGAGAGAGAGAGAGAGAGGTGGGGTGCAGTGTCGCCCTTGGACAACTCCTTCCAATGTGTCGAATGTATATTTTGGGGTGAGATTGAGGTGGTGGTACAGGTGAATGCTTCTTGGGGTGGATGAGAAGGAACCCCACACACCTTAACTACCAAATGAAGAGGAGGCAAAGGTGAAGTTTAGCTGTGAGCACTGAGGGGTTTAAAACATCGTCTTCACTGGTGGAGGTCCACCTTGCTATGGAAGGTGGCAGAAGGCTCCGAGAATGTTCACAGAGAGAGCCAAGATCATTCCAAAGAAGCTATTTTTTATTTGTTCAGAACCAGATTTTCAATGGAAATGTCAAGAGTTCTTTCTAACCATCTAAGTTACGGAGGAGATGGTGTTGACTTGGAAGACTTCGAGTTCCTGCTTTTACCTTTAATATCCTCATTGAACATACTTATTTTTGAGCAAGGACCTGGTCTTTCTGGGCACACCAACGTGAGCTGGCTATAGAAGGACTCTGCAAGGAATGAACCGAATTGCCCTGTTGAATGGGCCTATTCAATCATGTCCATCTGGATGTTGAATAGCTTCTGCCGAATACGCCTGTTTGAATTTAGCACAATTGATATTGAGCTGTTCTTTCTGAGAGTAATTGGCCACCTGGTTCATGGCCATCCCTCTAATGTTAGGAAGGTTGTGTCATCAGTGCATTAAAAGCTCCTTGTCTCCCAGTCTGGCAGCCGGCATTCCGAGTACCTAGGAGCTGGATTACATTTAGTTGGTTACGAAACAGGAGAGTCCATATCCAGCCCTGCTCTAAGGTTAAAATTTGCTCAGTGAGAGCGCCCTTCCTAGTCAGAGCCATTGAACTTAGCACTGTGACCTTTGGGAAGTGACACCTGCTCATTTCCCTATGTGAACCCAGGAAGGGAAGTGTCAGCTATGAGGGAAAAATCCCCATCACATGTACACAAACTGCCAGACTGAATTGCGAAGCCAAGTGTGTTTCTGAACTTGGAATTATTTTATAGGCGAAGTTCAGAATTGCATCAGATAAAAGTTGGTTTAATTTTCAAGTGGGAATTGTTTTTATGCAGTGTCAGTGGCATGGGACTTATATGAGCTCTGGAATTGATTTGAAATGATGCCCGCATTGGGTGTCGATTGAGTGATCTTTTGATTTCCTCCCTATTAACATGCTAATGGTGAGGGGTACAGCCCCTCACAAAGGCGCCTGTTCTTCCAAGGATGGATGTGTCTGACCTCGCACTGTTCTCACAAGGGACTGGGGGAGAAGGGTGTCTAGGACTCTTCAATGGCTTCATTAGCATATTGTAGCTTGACTCCCAAGGGTGATAAATGTAAAGAACACGGGACACAATTAGGGGGATCTTTAAAGGGCTACAAATGGTGGGCGGGGTCTGAGACTGTCTGGATCTCCATGTCAAGGGCATCTAAGTCAGTCCCGAGAACAGCTGGAGCCCAAAGGCCAGCGCCTCTCTGTGTGTGCACAAAATTTACATAAGCTTTGAAGATATTTTTAGCTTCCGACACTCAGTCTCCTTAATATTCTCCTGCTTCTCTGTCTCGCAAAGCGGGAAGGCTGCAAGCGTAGGAATCTGAGCGTTCAGAAGTCCTGATGTTGTTTCCTTTTTCAGATCTTCTGGGGATAAGTAGAAGCAGAGATTGATGCAGCAGCCGGAGCTACTGCACTTAAAGCCCTTATGTATGGGCACCAGGCGATGGTGGGGTCACTGCTTTATGGGGTGACGTCTGCTCATTGGCAACTGCTCATTTCAAAATGAGATTTGCTGAGATGACATGCGTTTAAGTGCCTGGCATAGCACTAATGAATTTATGGTTTTCTCCCTTCTCTCCTCCCCATGTGAAATAGTCTAATTGGGACTGAATCGAGGTTATGGTAAAGGCTATAGGAATCTTGGGAAGCTAAACATCCATGAATAGTCATCATTCATTTATTCATTCATTTATCCAACAAGCATTTATCAAGCAGCGACAGCATGCTAGGCATTGAGTTAGGTGGAATCCAAAATGATAAAAGAATAAGACCTAGACCCTTTCTGTACTCTAGGAGTCTAATCTTGTGTGTGTGTGCGTGTGTGCGTGCATGTGCATAAGGGGGTATAGAGGGATTCTTTAAGCTGTTGTCTCATCAAGGCAACAGGTCAGTTTGGGGTGTTTATTCGTAGCTTCTGTCCGTGTAGATCAAAGAGACCCAGAGACTCCTAGGGCTGAGAGCACTGCTCTGCCATAGGAACCCCAGGGATTGACCCAGCGCCTGAATCTGAGCAGCTGTGTGACCTTGGGCAAGTCACTGCACACCATGAACTCCAGGCCAGTGTAGGAGGCATAGGCTGGCAGCAGGAGCTAAGCAGGAGCGTGTACACCCTGCCTACATGTGTCCTCATCATTTATCTTGTGCGCTGGGACCTGGGAGCAGTGGGTGAGATGCTCTCCAGCCTTCTTACAGCTCCAGCATTTAAGAATTCAAGGACAGAAAACCTCCTGTCATCTGTCCTACGCTCTTCCCAGTAGGGTTCATCTGCCATAGCCAATAATTACATGTGTACAATAGCGTGACAGCGGCAGAAACCGTTGAAAAGAGGGGATTTTATTTCTTTTTATGAGTCACAGGCTCTCTGAGAAAGTACTTGGTGAGGCATCAGGTTATAGAGTCTGGATGAACCATTGATGGCAACTGTCATGGACATAATTCCAGAAGCTTTGCAGCATTCAGCGTCCTACTTTTTCCATCTCCACAAAAAGGGTCATGGACCCTCATTCCTGTCGCCTTCTTTCCCTGTGTCCATTTGGCAGCCCATTTACAAACCCTGTCCTGGCCACATGTCTCATGGAGAGGGAGAGAGTCCACTTCTTACCTACGTCAGCTCTCTCCAAAGCCATCCTTAGGTCCTCCTCTTCCCTGATTGCGGGGTGGGGTGTCAAGACTTCTAGAAGCCTTTGGGGAGGAGTTTCCCCTGGGAGCCTGGCCTCATGGCACATCCTGTCATCCTGATTTCTGACAACAGTGTGATAGAAAGCTTAGGTTCTGGAGATGAAAGAGATTTCTGCAGGGAGACATGGTCCCCAAAGCCCTATTCACATCCTTGTGGCTCAGGAAATACAGTCCAGATAAGACAGCCCATGAGGATGCCCACTAGAGGCGTCAGATGCAAGCTGTGTTCAGTTTGTGCCTTCACACGAGGTCTGCTATCAAGGAGGGCCTTTTCCCCATTTCCACAAGGGGGACCTCATAGGATAGCCCCCTCTCACTTCTCTTAGTAAGTGAGAGTAGAAATGAATTCTTGGCATAGAGCCCACAGACACCCTCTCCCTGAATCCTGTATTCCACACCTTTTCACTAGGCCCAGGAAGGAGCTGGAGGATCCACCAAGGCATTGTGGGTAATCAGGTGGGAGGGGTCCCTGATTCAAGAGAGGG
>PVJL010016112.1:0-22004 GCA_004026885.1 Lyroderma lyra
CTCCCCCTTAGTTAAACAGGAGACACACACGTGTATGACACGCGCGCTCCCCCTTAGTGTTACTTCGTGTCGGTTTGGCACCAGCGCCCACAGAGAGTTGCTTGAATGGCATATGGTGCGCTCAACCCCCGTTTATGTCTGAGTTCTGTGTCTTACTCGAAATCAAGATAGAAAAATACCTACGTGGCATTTTGGGGAGGGGTTGCTCGTTTTTGCGAGACTTTTTGGTTCCTTGATGTGCTACTGAGTTTGGGTTTGGCATTCTGCCCTCCTCTTCAACCCAAGGACACCTAAGAATCATGGATCCACACACAACGTGTATTTATTTGGGGGGTACCGCTCTGCTGTTGCCTGGTGTATCGCAATTTGCCCCTTTGAGAAGGACTCGAGGGACCCACTTCCCTCAGCCCAGGGTTCCTTTCCTGAGAAAACGCTCTGTTCTCCTCTTGAGGACACATTTCGTTCACGCCTCCGTCCATCACCGCTATTTAAGAGCTGACGAGCCTTGTCGCCCCATTGCCCGGACGGCAGGCTTCTGGGCCTCAGCCTCGCAGCGCGTGTCAGACATGCCTGTGCGTACGCCGCACCTTTCCTGCTCAGAGCTCCGGCGTGCCCACGAGCACAGGGCACGTCGGCACCGACCCTCACTGCTGCAGTAAGGAGCAGAGGTTACGGGACGCGCTCTGTGGTCACCGTGCAGCTACCGTGATGACGCCCAACTTAGATTCCAAAAAAAGGAAAAGTAGAAGAAGCCCCCGATTCCACTTCTCCCTGGGAAGTTGGAGAGCGTCACCGCAGTGCCAGCCAGGACAAAGGGCCGGTAACCCCCAAAGTCACAGTACATTCCGGGGTCGTCAGGCAGGAGGATTTCACGTGTTGTAGGACACTGCTTAGCGACGTCGACGGGGGACGGCTGCTCCGGCCACGACTTCCGTGGTGTCTCTCTCTGCTTCATTGGGTTACGGTGGCCTCTGGTTTGCTGGAAGTGTTTGAGCCATTCTCCTGCGGTCTCTAATAGGTCACTGTTACTCTCGTCCTGTTTATATTTTATTTGAGGTTACTTATTTTTCATCTCTAAAAGTATTTTTCATTTTTTAATGCCTTCAATTACAAGGTCTAGAAAACCTCCGAAGTTATCAGGTATGTAACGAACAGGGAAATAGGGTCCAATCTACAGAAAGTGATTTTGAAATGACAGCGGTAATGACACTCGTGAACAAGGACATCAAATCAGGTTATAAACATATTCTATCTGTTAAAGAAGGTACAATAAACTATGACCGGGGTCCCTTGTCTCAAAATTTACTAATAGTAATATATAGTCAATACGGCTTTCTTATTAGCGTGTGTTACATCTATTTTCCATCTTTAAATTTTAAACCACCTTTGTCTTTACAATAAAACTGTTCTTTTTGGCCTTTTTTTTTTTTTCAGATTGACACTCTATTCATTTAAAATTGAGTGTTGAGTTCATCACATATAGTGTAATTATAGATAAAATTGGGTTTAAATGTACCATCTTGCTAGTTTTCAACTTGTGTAATCTGTTTTCGTTCCATTTTGTTATTCTTTCCTGACTTCTTTGAATGAGTTAAATGTTTATGATATTCTATTTTTAAATCTCTTGGGATTAGTTATAACTTACTTTTCAAAACATGTATTATTGCCTATACACTGTTCATTGTCAATTTATCAGTTTCTCATGAATTGGTGTTACAATAATTCACATATAACCTACATCAGTAGATGCCCATTTACCCACTACTAAAATTTTGTGCAACTGTCATTACACAGATGACTTGTACATGTATTATAAACTCCACAGTATGTGGTTATTAATTTGTCTTCATACAGTTTCTTGGCCTGTTTATATTCCTATTTCTGGTTATACCGGGGGTGCCAAAAAATGTATACATATTTTTAAGAGATGTTATTTATGTATTACTTTTCAAAGTTGAATTGAATTATGGTAGCGGTGTATAATATGATAAAAGATGGCATTAATCAAATGACTGTGTCACCATGCGACAGGGAAGACAGTCAAAAAAACGGCAGAAGCACAGTTGTTCAAGGAGCACAAGACCCCTTTGAAGTGGTATTTGAAATTCGAGAACATGGTTTGAACTTCCGCCACGTTCTCCTGACTTCTCCCTCCGGGGGACCTTCAAGGACATGGTGTCCCGTAGAAAACCGACGGGACTTCGGGAAGAAACCGAAACGGCACGTGCAGGGATACAAGGGGACATTCTGGTCAGCGCTCCCCAAGCCGTAGTTCGCCATCATCAGAAGCGTCTGGACGCTGGCGGTGACCACTCTGAGCACCTCTTGTCATGGCAGGAGTCAGACGTGACCTGTATTCATCTTCTGTTATCGGCATAGGCTGAACAGTACGGTTTTAATACAGTTTTTTCCTTTTTAAAATGTGTATACATTTTTGGCACCCTCTGTAGAAAGTATTAGCCCCAAGTTTTTGGTACAACATATTTAAGAATCTATGTTTGTGTTTTCAGTCTTCAAAAGCTGTTGACTGCTTTCCTGGAAGGCAGTTAATTTTCACCAATCCTTCTGGGACTTCCTTTTAGGCTTGGGCGGGGAAGGTTTCAACGGGCTTGACTTGGGGTAACGTAGTTCAACACCCGGATTTTCCGGGTGTCCCGTCGCCACCTCAATTTCTCTGCTGTCTTCCATTTCTGTTTATCTCACAGATCCCAAGTGGCTGTTCTCTTCCAAGTCCCGAAACACCCCTTTTGAGGTGCAGCTACGTGTAAGGCCAACGACTTTAGGGAAACCGAGCAGCTCTGCAAGCCTCCTGCTCCGCCTGCTGCGCAAGGCCAGCGGCCTCAGCTCCCAGCACGCTCCTCTCTGCCCCCTGCCCCGGCCAGGGCCGTTTCACCCTGTTGAGGCGATTCCTTTCTGTGCTTCAGTGTGGAAATTACTTCCAGGCAGAAAGCCACCTCCGTATCCTGCTTGTTTCCCGCTAATCAGGGATCCCATTATCCAGTGTCTGGAAGAGTCGTTTCTTCGCAGGTGTGACTTTTTGAAGGCAGAATGCCTGATCTGGTAGCAGATACTTCATTATGGCCACAATCAGATCCAGTGCTTGTCAGCGTTCAATGTCAGTGTTATTTATGATGATGGGCCGTGAGAGAGAAGTGTGACAGAATGATCCCTCAGCTCATTCAGTGGAAAAGCTAATGCCATACTATGATTACTTCTATTTAAAGATTTAATAGAATTCATTGTTGAATCAGATATATTTGAGATTTATTTTTAGGTACCTTTTTTTTTATTACAAATTCAATTCCTTTAATAGATGCAAGACTACCAAGCAATTAAGAAAAAAAAAATGTAAGAGCCCTAAAAATTTAATTTTGTACAAAAAAAAAAAAGTTTGGCTTCAGACTTGCACAAATGTGTCCACCGCTTCTTCAGAGCATTTCCTACGGCAAGGCAACATCTACCCTCAGACAATGCAACAGAGGAATCCAGGCCAGGACTGAGGAAGCACAGCGCTCACATAGCCTCTCCAAAAAAACAACACTGTGCTTTGGCAGCCTGAGGGAAGAAGGAATTTTTCAAATCAGGGCTTTTATAAAAAGGAAATAAGGAATGAATGCAAGGAAGACTTTGACAAATTGAACATGAGGGAGCAAACTACTTATAAGCTTAAAGAACCAAATATTAAAAACATACTAAAGAGCGTATTTGTCCTCATTTATTATTAGGTAGTTTTTGCAGATGGATCAACAATTCAATCTCAGAATAGGTCTAAGAGCTCATGAGACACACCGAAAACAATGAGGTCGTGACAGACTTAAATAAAAGAGATGGGCAAAGACTTCCAGGTGCAGATGACACATTCAACACTGATCAACGTAAGTGAAAGCTCACACATTTATTTATTTAGCTCACTGGGAGGGACACTGCACCTGGCTTTAGCCGTAACTAACACAATAGCTCAAGTCGATGCTTGGGCCTCATCTTTCCCCCTCTCCACCTCTATCCACTCAACGACCTCTGACTGGCCTCATTCTGCGAGTGGGCTCATTTCCCGTGGCGAGAACGAGCACTCCTGGAAACCCAGACTCACACCACCCAGGAAGGTGGTCTCTTTGGAAGTTCTCAAAGCAGTTCTGATCCACTTAGTCTGTGTCACATGCTACATCCCAGCAATCCATGTAGCCAGGATTCTTTAGGTTTGACTCGTGCCCCTACCTTGGTGATGGGAGTTGGAAGCAATGCTTGAGTCACATGAAAAAATGTTCCTCACAAGAAAGGAGTTATGTGCAGAAGCACGGGGCCATAGTTCCGGATCAATAAAATAACAAAACCGAAAATAAAAATAATACAAGAGAAACTAGAAAACCCTAACTGTAATCATTTAGATTTTGATCCATCTCTCTTTGTATATGTTCTATGTTGTAAACACAGATAAAGAATTGCGTACTTTAATATTCATTATGATTTATAGCTTTTATATTATGATATTGAGAATGACAGAGAAAATTTGAACCCTCTAAAAGAAAACACCTAGAAAACTGTAAGCAGAGATACTTTTATTATTTAAGTGAACTTACTCCAGAAAAAATATTTTGAAATATTGCTGCACTATTATTTTTAATAGCTGCCTGATATTTCATTTTACATATGAAAATTTACAAAGCTAATCACCTTTAGATGTTTCTGCTTAATATCTAATAAATGTGGTGTGTGGGGGGAGAGAGAGAAAGAGAGAGGAAGAGAGAGGAAGAGAGTGGGATTTTACGCCTTTAAATGGAAGTCTGAAACTATCTCAAACACAGAGCCCATCAAAGCACGTGCTACATATAGGGTCTGAAATGGGACACGTGTTTGTTCAGTCAAATAACTTCAACAACAGTGACAAAACCCTGGTGAGACAGAGAGATCTGTTTAATACTTCACATCAGGTGGTTTTCAAGGATTTTACCCGCCTGACAGCAGCCCAGACCAGGAAGAGTAACAGGGTGTCCAGCAGTGACATCGGGGTGCAGGTCCCAGTGGGTGGGTGGACACAGACAGGGAGCCAGAAAGCCGGAATGGCCGGCTGAGAGTCTAACCAGGACTCAGTCATGGCAGACCTGGAACTCGACTTGCGATTTTCGCCAGGGAAGCAAAAACGAGGAGCGTGACATTTCCAAACCTCTTCCCTCGGCAGTCCATCGGTGCAAACAGGCCAGGTCCACTCTACAGTACTGTCCGCAGACGAGCACTGGAAGCTTTTAGTATTCAGGTTCAATGCCCATGGCTCTCTGGTTTTTCTTCGCAGGGAGCTGCTTCATGGCCCTGCTTCCTCCAGTTCTGTACAATTAATCCTGGCACGTTCCGCCAAATCCAAAAGGTAAAAATGTCTGTACGTGCAGCCTATGTTCTAAAGCTCGCCTTCGGGTAGCAAATAGCTTTCTTCTGCAGCTTTCTAGAATCACGCAGCCCAGTGCTATATATCCACTTCATCTTGCAAATATACCCGAGGCTTTACATTCCTCGCGAGTGAATTGTGAGTAGTGCAGACTAACACGCTACCTTGAAGCTGTAACCCTTTGCTAAATGGCCCTGTATGCCTGCATTACCTCAAATGTACTGTAAATTTAAGCTGGTCCCTTTTTGTTGGGTTCACAGCAAGATTACTATACAGATTTATATGGAGACCTTGAGCTTTTCGCCCAATTTACAGTATTTGCTGTTTTTACATTGTGCCTCTTTTGTATGTTACATTCTCTCTCTCTCCCGGGCTTTGTTCATTATTCCATGTATATACAATCTAAGGAAGTTCTTCCGGAGGTTAGCCAATGAAAATCATCAACTCCCTTACAATTGAGTTAATTTTAAAATACACGTGTGAGCGTTGGAGAAACAGCTGCAGGCCCTGAGCACGCCAAGGGCCATCTTCCCACTTTGGTTTCTAAAACTTACCGAAACAATCACTTATTCCTCTTTCCATGTTAAAATCATTTTTTAAAACTAACCGGAAAGCTAGTTTGAGCATCTAGTATCAAATAAGAATATCCTAAGCATTAAACAGACTGGACAAAGTGAGAAACTAAACGATCAATGGACTTATGGCAATACACCCCACGCGTCCTCCTTTAATGAGAGGGAGCCAAGGGCAGAGCCCTCTGTCCTCCCAAGGACACAGTGTGTGTCCCAGGCTCCGGGGTCTCCGCGCACCTCTCAGTAAAGACGATCAATATACAGATGAAGTATTAAAGAAATGTACACTTGAAACCTGTATCGTTTTACTAACCAATGCCACCTCAATAAATGTAATAAAAATTATTTTAAAAATGAAGTTACTTTTCTGTTATCTTTAGGTATTCAAGAAAGTTGGCCCATAATGTAGACTGGATTTCTTCTATGGAAGGAAATTAAAGTCAGTCTTTTACATGATTAAGCCAGGGCTGAAGAGTAAGAAACCACATCGACCTTGAAGATACGGTTTCCTTCACGGTGTTCTTCATCAAAGGTTCATTAAGTGTTGACTGTTTTCTTATTGAACCTTAGGGTTCTTCGGCAGCTCAACTGCCCACTCCTGGTCAAATTCACTCATTTCGTCTTTTTACAGACTCCTCCAAATTTCGTTACACTCCTCAGACCTGACACTTGCCTTTTATTCACCAGCAGATGACCTTGTCTCCTAACTCAGTGAGAACACTGAGATTGATAAATGAGATCCACACAGCTCTACCTCATATGGTATGTTGTGATGATGACTCAATCTTTAGTACAGGCATGATTTAGTGTTGGTTTCATTATTAAAGATAGTATTATTTCCTAGCATTTTGTAGTTGTAGAAACCTACAAGTGAGGAATCCTGCCCCAAAACAAGGAATTACTCAGTAGATGACAGGGTACCCCAGAACTTAACTTGTTCATCCCCCTTTGACACAATGAGGTTTAGCTGCTGTTACTAGTACACCAGATTTTCCTTCTTGGTTCAACAGCTTGTTTAGAAGACTTGTGGATCTTCTTCGGGAAATTGCTGGAAGTATAGTCAACAGGGTACTAACAAAAGAACGTGCCAGAGTGGCTCAGGATTCTATGCTGCGACACTGACATGGTAGTTGGGTGAAAAGCTCACCGGGGAGCTCAGCGTGCCTCTGACCACGCTAACAGATCCTTGCTCCTAGAAAGAATGTGGCACCGCATGAGGCATATGACAGCAGGGGCAACTCATTAAGGGCTTCCCAGGTCCACACCAAAGTTGCATCATGTTCAATGTGTCAAAAAACATAAAGTGAACAGTTAACGTTAAAAATAACATATAATCTTTCTAAAACATTAAAAAGAATCAAAACAAAGACAACAGAAAATATAGCAGAAAAGTAAAAAAAATAGGTCTTGAAACATAAATCATAATGCAAGGTTAAAAAGTTGATACTTGAATCTTAATTATGAAGATTAATAATTTAAATTTCTCTGTAAAAACAGAAGAAGATGCTAGAAAGACATGTAATTGAATGACAAAGGAGTTATTCTGGATTAATTTGGAATAACTTGACAAAATCAATTTTAGATGAATGGCAGAGTTAAATGTTTACAAAATAATTAAGGAACTACTATATGTTTTGTCAATTTTAATATCTGTATATTTCAACATTTGAGTATCATTGAAATAAGGATGTATCTTAACGATGAATGGCATGTCAGCATGTCATAGTTTTATTATTTCTTAGTGATGTATAAAATTACTGTGTATCTTACAGTCAAGATATCTTGATTTTTATGTAGAATTGCATCTAGCAGGTAATTACTTATCCTGTCTTGGCTAGGAGAATTTCCAAGCAATTTGGAAATTACTCTAACAGCATAACAGCTAAGCCAAATTTACAAAGAAAAACTTCATTAAATAAAAAAATAGCAAATAATAATATTAAAAGTAAAAGAGAAAACAGAAATCTTTGCTATATAAGTGACATATAATAGGTTGCTATGCATTTTTTTATTTTACATAATTTCATACTTAAAGAAAAGTTAGAGAACTCCTACAAATAATTCCAGTATATACTTCACACAGATTCTTTAAATGCTAAACATTTTCTCATAGTTGCTTTAGTGTTAGCTCTCAGTAGAAAGGGTGACATATTATTCATACACATACCCCTTGAGAAATGGTATTCCTTAATCAACAAATATTTCAGTGTGTTTTTCTAAAAACACAGACATTTTCTTATAAAATCACAATACAATTATAAAATAAAATCAACCTTGATACAAAACTTTTAGCTAATTTAGAAACATTATTTAAATTTTTAATAATTGTTTTTATAATTTCCTTAGAATTAAAATTTCAGATTATGAGTTGTATTTAGTTGTCATTATTTCATTTTTTAAAAAAGCTGGAATTTTTTAAACTTATTTTTAACAACCTTGAGTTTTTAATGAGTATGAGCAAGTTACTTTCTCAAACTTGAATTTGTCTAATGTTTCTTCACCGTTGAGTAGACTTCATGCCCTCTTGTCAGAAATACCCTGGAAGGGGTGATGTGACTTCACCAACCTGCAGCAAAAGGCTCAGAATATCAATATGACCCAATACTGGTGTTGTCAACCCCTTGATTCAATTCATGTCGGCCGTATTTCCCCGTGGTAAAATTACTGTTTTGACTTTTAGAATAAATACGCATTTGCACGTAGATACATTGTGTACTCTGGCACGTTAGATCTAAAGTACAGGCTTCCAGTCAAATTCCTTCTTCCACGATTTCATTTCCTGAACTCTCTGTTCTGCTCTGCATCGCCTTTGATGTTGATTGTACTTTACCTGGTGTAAGTTTTCTTCTTGGGGTGAAATTTCAGTTTTCTACATTTTTTCCTCAGTTAAGAATATGTGTCATTTCTTATTTGGTTTTGTTAATAAGAACAACACTAGGGTATTATTTTATTTCTTATGTAAGTCAATTATCTAAAGTGAAACATGTATTATACTTAACTTTAACTGTTCAAAAAAATAATACCTCCCCCATCACTCTCAGCAATTAAGGTAAAAAATGTATTGTAAATTCATCTCCTTGGCACCTTAAGTAAGGACTAATGGAATTGGAGAATGCCCTTGCGCTGACATGCGGCGACAGGAACACTGATCATGGGCATGAGAGCGCTGAGTTCAAGCGGCCTGAGGGTCCTGGACAGCAAGGTGCCAGCACGATGGGACCCCTCGGGAGTGCAGAACCCTTAAATAACGGGAAGGAAAGGTGCCCCACTTCCTAAAGCAAAAACCCCCTCATCATGCTTGTCCAGCTATTCCCAAAACGACCTGATGAGCCTGAGCATTGCCCTTGGGTCGCACGAGGAAGCGCAAATGAAGAGCCAGAAAAATAAAGAAGTGCAGGAACCAATGTATTAAAAGTGACGTGAAAACAAAGAGACGAGCCGGAGAGAGAACAAGAGGGAGAAGAGAGTTCGGAGGCTTCTTCCCGACTAGGCTCCGAATCCTGGGGGGTCCGCCCACCGGCCGCTGGCGGGCGCAGCCCCTTGGACGCCCGGCGGGTAGGAGGAGGTGCTCGGAGGCTCCCTTCATAATCGCAGCGCTCTGCATTACGTAGCATTTCCAAGTTCGCGTAGTACTTTGCAAATGCATGCTCTCATTCAAATTCATCTTCTATGAGCGACTCCCACATTCCCGGGGGAGCGCCCATACATCTTAACAAAGTTTTAAAATGGAGATGGTCATGTTGCCTGACGAGCACAGCTCTGCTCACGACTTTCTTTTAAAGAGCAATACATTGCTCTTGGGTTTGAACTTGCAAGCAGGGAGGTGAGATCTAGTACATTCTCTCACCAGATAAATGAGAGAGTGCTGTGCTTAAATCCATCACTGCCTGTTTCAAACCCAGGACAGATTTTTCTTCTCCTTCTCAGGAAACAGGAAAGCTGGTTAAGGATGGAAAACCAGATGCTGATTTTAAATGAGGGGGAAGTGCCCTGTGATCACTACCCAGGTCCCAAACCCTGGGGTCCCAAACCAAGGGGGAGGTTGGGATTTGCACACATTGGGCAGGTGGTGACGGACAACCATGGTGACACACACCATCAGGTGACACATGCACCGAGTAGACCATTCAGCAACAACAACGACACCAACCAAAAGTCAACCTGTTTTTATAGCCATCGTGCACCTGTCACTCGATTGATGAACAGTGTCAACAGTAACATGCCCCTCCCCACGAGGGCAGACCACAGCCCCTAATGCCCACCCTACCCTACACACCAGCAGCTGAGACAGAGACGGTTCACATACAAAATTCTAAAATAGGAGAGAGCTAGCCTGCAATGTCTGTGCACAGTTCAGGTCACTCGGACCCTCCTGGAGCCCCAGGCCCCTGGGCCTTAAACTCCCTAGAAGAAGCAATGCTGATTTCCAGTATAGGTCATGCTCATGTATCACAGAAGGGACGAGGCCTGAAGCTCACCTCATAATTGACTGATGATCCTGATAATAAACGTAGTAACTCATGACAGCTGATTTTTCTGGAAGAATAAATGATGTGATTTCAAATGTCACGTTTTGGATATTTGAGTTTCAGTCCCCTTATTAATTACCCACATTAAAGTGAGTTCATTACAGGTTATTAGTTTGATCCTGTCCTTGGCTGTCAGATTATGAATGCCACAGGCATTAAGTGTGCTATATAGAACTTATTGTCGCTATACAGTTTCTACAAAGATGAAGGAGAATTGATGTGACAAGAGGAAAATAAGTCAAGAGTGATGGGGAACAGTTACCTAAAGCAATTAAAATAAACAAACTTTCTTATCTGAAATAAAGCCACCTTATCAGTACCAGACTAACTTTTGGAGAAGATGGATTAATCTAGAAGCGCTTCCTTAGCCCGGAAGCAGGTTTTCTCTGGCACAGAGAAATGGGGGGACCCTCAGTTTCGCAGAGCCTGAGGCCGGGGCCTGCCTCCCCACCACCATTGCCGCCCCACCCCCGCCCTGGCAGCTGCTGTCATTTTCTGGTTTAAAGGAGACAGCACCCTCAGACCCGTTTCGGATGTCTTTGAAACCAAGAGTAAGGTTTTCTGATTTATTTTCCTCTAAAATAGCATTCAAGTGCTGCAGGAATTAAGTAGTACATGCTTTTGCCTGGTGCATTTTAGAATATGTCGAATTAATCTTCTTATGAAGCATGGCTTCAGTGTGTATAACTGCTCTACTTTAGCTCAAACTTTAAGTACCCGAAAATGAAAATGAATTACTGATGACAAAGCAATTATTCCAACCCTTGTAGTTCACAGTTAAAAAGAAATAAAAGTAATTCCATTGCCATGAAATAAATAAATTCAGTTCATAATAGGTAGAAAGGAGATCTGGGTAGAAACTTTTTATATTTGTATTTCTACATGCATGATGAATTCAGCTTCCTTCTTATGGTTCAAAAAAAGGTAAGAAGTAGGGGAAAAGGAAAGGAAATGAGTATGTTATCCACTGAATCTCACTGTGTCCTGGGCTTGTTTGTCAAGTGGAGCCGTTGAACAGAGATGTAGTTCTTCTGTAAGGAGCACCCAACCTTCTTAGAGTGCTTGAACCAATCCTATCACAGGGCTCTCAACTTTGGATTCCAATGTGGGTTCCCTGGTATCAGAAGACAGGGATGTTCCAGGTATCCATAAAACCAGTGCAAGCATTTCTTTCATGAAGGCAAAGGTGGAGGGGTCTGGCTGCCCCACGCCCCCTGAGGAACGACTGACATGTTGAGCCTTCTGTCCAGGGAAGACTGAGCTACCCTGAGGGCCCAGTGAAGCCTGCACCACAGGGAAGTCCGCACTTTTCACACACCTGCTTCGCTCTGATCCTCAACTGTATTCTTCCATCGACTCCTCCAGAAGAGAGGCTAGGATGACAGGGTTCATGTTCTGAACTGCATGGATATGACATTGGTTTGTGCAGACTGGAAGGAGGGCAGAAAGGGCTCAGGCAGCATAAAGCCATAGATTCTGAGTCCATGTGCAGAAAACATACGAAGACCTAATTTACTCACTAGCCAGGAGTGTAGACATAGTCCCTTGGGGACTCTTAGTCCATAAGCTGGTCATATTTGTTCTGGGACTTGGCCCAGTCTCCCCTTATGAGCTCTGGAGAACCCCAGAATTATGTCCTGCCTTTGGGGAACACCTCCATGTCTGAGCAGACACTGAGGAATATCTAATATGGTATAGAAACAAAGCATTCCGTGTTTATTAGAGATGCTTGGTCTTTCCTCCATGCACTAGGAATGACGTGAGGGCTGGAGTGACTGAGTCCACTGTCTCTAAGAGGTCACCAGTTAGTCTTCTCCAAAGCAGACCACAATGTAATCAGGCACAGATACTTACAGAGGTGGTCGTATATGCCACAACTACAAATATCACCCTCTACCCCTGACAGTTGTCAAGGGTATGTATCCCCCAGCATCCCACTTCCAGATATTGCTAAAAATTTCTAGGACAATTTCAGTGGGCTATTGGAATATCACTTACATAACTTATACTTGTGGGTAATTTCAGGGTTAAGTCCAGGTTTTTTCGTTCGTTTGTTTTCTGTATACCAATTAAACCTCAATCAAGCTATTTAAAATATAATAAAAGCAATGATCAAAGAGAGTTCAATGGAAAATAATCCATCCTAGTTCAGCTTTCTGAGAATGATAATATTACAAAGAATTTGATGTAAATCTTCACAGAAATGAACTATAATACGTGCAAAGAATTTTACATTTAATTTTAAAAAACAAATAATCTGAAGTTAAAGAGAAGAAGAAGCAACACAGAAAAGCCAACACGATATTGAAGAACAAAGCTGGAGCGCTAACACTACCTAAGTCCAAGACCTACTGTAAGACTACAATAATGAAGACCGTGTGGTGTTGGGGAAAGGACAGACGAACAGGTCCATGGAACAGAACAGTGAGCCCGGAAACAGGTCCCCATAATTACGGCCCACTGATCTTTAGCAGAGAAGCAAAGGCCACCGAACAGAAAAAATCACAGTATCTTCAACAAATGGTTCTGGAGAAATGGACATCCACATGCAGCAAAATGAATCTAGACATAGACTGTACACCCTTCACAAAAATTAACTCAAAATGGATCATGGACCTGAATTAAAATGCAAAACTATAAAATCTCTGGAAAATAACAAAAGAGGAACCTAGATGACCTTGAGTGTGGTCACGGCTGTTTCAGATACAACACCAAAAACATGATCCATGAAAGAAAGTTGATAGACTGGACTTCATTAAAATACAATAAACATTAACTTCTGCCTTGAGAAAAATTAAAACTTCTGCTCTGAGAGCAACAACGTCGATAGAATGAGACAAGGTGCAGACTGGGAGAAAATATGTGCCAAACACGTATGCCAAAGGATTCTTACCCAAAATAAAGAACTCTCAAAATGCAACAAGAAGGTAAAAAAAAATAATAATAAATAAAAAAAAGGTTCTCTTACAAAAGAGGCCACAGATCTTAATAGACAGCTCCCCAAAGAAGACACACAGAGGGCAAAGGGCATATGAAAACATGCTCCACATCATGTCATCGGGATAATGCAAATTGAAGCAACGATGAGAAAGCACGACGGAGCCATCGGAATGGCCTAAAGCTTGAACACAGACAACATCAGATGCTGTCAAAGATGGGAACGTTCATTACCAGTGAGAATGCAGTGATGCAGCACTCTGGAAGACACTTCGGCAGTTTCTTACAAAACTAAACACAGTCTCTTGTCACGTGATTCAGCAAGCACGCCCGTTGGCATTTACCCAAAGAAGCCGACAACTTCCGTCCACACGAAAACCGCACATGGATGTGCACGGCAGCTTTATTCACAGTTGTCAACCCTTGGAAGCAACGCAGAGGTCCTTCAGCAGGCGAGTGGACAAACAGACTGTGCTCCATCCAGAGGCCGACTGCACTGGACTGGACTTCCCTTTGAAATGATCATTCTGGCCTTGAGGTGGAGAACAGATTGGAGGGAAACCGGGAAAGTCGGATTGAGTTGGGAAAATGGTGCATCTGGGGATGATGTTGGCCAGGACCACAATCTCCCCAACATCCATGAGAGGTGGAGGGAGACCAAGTGGAGACACAGAGCCCACCCCTCTTTTCACCACAGGTCCTTGCTGGTCCACACAGGGCGTTGCATTCACACGGTTGGACACACGGGCCATCATGGGCAAGCCCCATCCACACCCACAGCTCCCAGGGGAAGACTGCCCCCACCCACCACAGTCTGTGCACTGCACAGGACCTGGAGGAGAGCCTGGGCCCCTGTGCAGGAAACTGCAGCACCCCAGGTTCCCTGAGTGGGATCTAGAAGGGTGATGGAGTCGGTGTCTCCTTGGCACCATGGCCACGTTCCGTCTGGCGAAAGGGCAGAGCCAGTAAACAGACGTGGGTCTTCGAGAGACAGGGCGCACAGCAAGGCCCTTGGCCGCCCGAGTTCCAAACTAGAGCTGAAGGTTCGCTGTTATCTCTTGGATGCATTTTTCAATCAAGGCACTCATCTGAGCTGAATGACTGAGCCCCCCTTAAATCGGTACCCCTCCAAATATCAACGGAAGAGAGGGCTCCCAGAGAGGTCCCGCATTTTACGGCAATGGAAACGAGGCCTGCGTCCGTGGTGAGTGCACTTGGATATTTCGCAGCATTGAACACCTTCTCGGAACCTTCTTGCTCGTTGGGAAACGTGCCTTCCAGAGGGTCTATTCTTCTATCAGCCAGTTGCATGCACATATTTCCCCCTGAGTTGTGACTGAGGAGTTTGACATAAGCATCACTGTCTTGCAGGTGCTCCTACAGATGAAGTAAGTGATAAGAAGGAGAAATCACAGAGGAATTGAAGGTGTAAGTCTAGGCCTCTGAGCTGCTTGGCTCTTTCTTTACTGCTTTCTGGAGCCTGAAAGGAGCTCAGAAATCATCCCGTCACCCTCACCCCACGCCCGAAATCCAAACCCCGGACACAGAGGGCATTCGGGCCGCCTCTGGGCTCACAGGACAGCTCCTCAGTCCCAGCTCTGGCCGTGCTGCCAGTAACCCTCCCGTCCTTTCCCGCCTCCTCCCACGGCTGCAGAGGCTGGCTTCTTTGTCATTTATCATGTTCCGTGTGGGAAGTGGCTGTCCCCATGTTTTGCCACTTGGAGAGGCCACGTGAAGACACGCTCTGCATCCCACCACGACCCAGTTCAAGGCAAGGTCAGAACTAGAGGTCAAAATACGCGCGCTGCTGGGGAAACGGCGTGTGTGTACGCTCCCTGTTCTTCTACTTGGCAAGCAGGGGGCTGGCGCCCTCGCTGAGAGCCAGAAGGAACAGCTGGGAAATCAAATCGCACTGGCAGTGGAGAGGAGTGCTTGTGCGCATTTGGAGGAAACAACATTTTTGCAAGAGCGGGGGGTGGGGGGGGGAGTTCAGCCATACTTAACATGCAGAGACGAGCCTGAAGCAGGAAACTGGGGTGCTGGAGGCTGTATGCAGAGAGGCAGGGTCCTGAGCTGCTTCCAGCCCCCCCCCCCCCAAATGTGTCTGCTGAGGTCGGACGCTGTGGCCAGAGTGATTACAAGAGGAAAGGTCACTCAGAGGCAGTGGGAATGAGAAGGGGACAGGGACAAGCAGGAGAGAGGCCAGGGGTCACGTGTGGAAGGCCAGCAGGAAAAGGGACGTTCCGGGGTGGGGGTGGGGGTGCAGGGCAGCATAAGGAGGCGGCGGGGTGGACACAGCAGAGGGGACTGAACACGAGTGGCCTGAGTTCCTGACACAAGTGCTCCAGGGGTCCTCGGCACCTCTTAAGGAGAACTAGGAATGTGGCTGCTCCCCGGAAACCTTCAGCCTCACCCCGCAACCTCGTCCTCCTCTCCTGCTATGACCCCAGTAGGTCTCCCCCTCGCTTTGCCATTGCTGGATCACTCTAAAAAGTACACCCCGGGGGTGATGAGCCTGCCTCTCCCTCTGGCCGGAACCCTCTGCCCACAGACAGACCCGGGCCTTGAGGCCCCCCTTCATTTGTGTTTCTGCCCTCAGCTCCCCTATAGAGAGAATCCCGTTGAACCAACCTCCAAAACCAGCCAACAGGGCCGGAGCTTGTGACCCGCTCCCGTCGCTCAGTTTCCCTAAGAGGCCTTTGCCCATCCTGACCGACAACGTGCGCGCTTGTACCATCTGCTCTTCACGCCACGTCAGGCGCCACGGGGCAGCACCTAAGGCAGTTCCGCCCCTTGCCTACCGGCTTTGGGCAAACAAATTAATCCATGAGCAATCAGACAACACGACGTCAGCTCGAAGCCGGGCTGTCCCCGCAAACGTGGGCTGTCGGCCTCGTGGGCGCAGGGCCTCTGCCATCACACAGGGCTCCGTCCTCGGGGCGCTCCCGTCTGCCACCTACAAATTCCAGTGACTTGCACAAAGGTTCCCGCACCTCCGGTTTGCACCGGGCCCCATGTTTCACCTTCTGGACTGTCGTGATCGATGTGCCTGATACTTTCTCATGACACTCTTGGAGGGGTGTGACTAGCTGGCGCACGTGTTTCCTGTGCGTTCTGAGCCAGTGCACGTCCCGCTGTTCGGAACGTGCTGTCTTCAGCGACAGCGCAGAAGATGGGCAGCACCAGCTCCAGCAGAGAATGACTCTCCCACCCCGGGGCTCACCGGGCCCCAACGCGGGGAGAGCAGAGCTGGTCTGCTTACAAGGCATGGGGGACAGTTCTGACATCATCATGCTCGTCCCTCCCAATGGTTCACTGCAAACTTTCTCCAACTCCTCTCCCATTTCGTCCCCCTCCCATCCACACACATTAAACCACCTCAGAATTACTTTAATCGGCTGCCCGCTGAAAGGACATTTGCACTAGGGCGGTAGGAGACCCGTGTCACACAGACCCCCTGTGCGTCAGTGTGCGACGCAGCGACGGTGCTGACAGAGCAACCCCGGGGGCGACCTCAAATCCTAAGTGCCCAGAAGTCTACCTCTGACGACGAAGCTTTATGACAAATGCAAACGGTGCCTCAAATATAAAAGTACATGAAATCTTAAAATTTCAAAGAAAGAATTTTACATGAAAATAAAGGGAAAGAGAGGAGAGGCCACGGCGTCCACTTAAGACGGGGCTTTCGCGTGTCTTTTCTCATAGCTGACTTAACGTTATTGCTCATGCTTATATCTTGGGTTCTAGGATGAATTGTTTTTGGTATTTAAGTTTTCTATCTCTGCTGGGTTCAAATTATATAAATCTTATTTTCTTAACTGCGATGACTACCTATGTTTCCACATTTTTCCTACGTGCCACTTATAAAAATCTGTTATGCCATCTAATTTTCTCATTTCTTTTTGTAGAATGTTAAGTAAATACATGAATGTTTTAAATGTCTTTGTTTTGATATCCAGCTCTCATTTGTTACTTATTTTTGCAATGTTTAGGGTAACAACCACTTCTACTTGTTAAATTTATTTTAGTCTGTGGTTTGATTGTTTCCCCCCCCCCCAATAATCAGATATATTTATACTTTTATAAATGCAACATACACAGGGAGTGTATCTGTCATATACACAGCTTGATATTTTATTGAGGCAAAACTCACAAAATACAAGTTAATTATTTCAAATAAAAATTCAGTGGCACAAAGTACATTCATAATTTTGTGCAACTACCACCTCTATCTAATTCCAAAACACTCTCATCAGCCCAAAATAACACCCTATACCCAGTAAGCAGCTGTCCCCCATTCCGCCCTCTCTCCAGTCCCTGGCACCCCCTCCCCCATCTGCTCCTGTTTCTGTGTGTTCCCCTACTCTGTATAGTTCATGCGAACAAATCATACAATTGTGTGACCTTTTGCATCTGGCTTCTCTCACTTAGCAGTGTTCTCGAGGCTTGCCTATGCTGTAGCAGGTACCAGTACTTTTCATGGCTGAATAATAGTCCATTTTATGGACTTGTCACAACTCATTCATCCATCTATCCCTTGACGAACATTTGGGGTGTTTCACCTTTTAGGTCTGCAATGAACATTCACATCAAGAATATTTGTGAGGGGAACTTGAGGCCACCAGGAGGGAACAATACAGTACAAAATACTGAATAAAATCAAGGTTTCTAACTATAGCGCCAACTTTATTTTACATTGTGATATGATGGGAAACGGTCATTTATTAGTCATGCGGAAGTTTAAAGGTTTCTTTGTGACAGTGGCTTGAAAGAGTTATTGAACATAAAAGTCAGTTAATAATGTCTCTTTTATAAATCTAGTGTCTCTTCTATCTATCTCATCAGTCACATGATATCTAGTTGATATTTTTAAATTAAAATATCAGTTTTAATCTATTCATATAACTTTGAATTATGTAAAATGTGAGAAACAAACCGCATTTTCAAAGTGATTTGGAAATGCTTTCGTTGTGTACGTGACTTGTGAAAACTACAAAAATCCTAATGTTTTCACACTAACATGGAAACATTATTTTCTAAGTGGTTTAAAATTCTCCTAACCAAAAAAAAAAAAAAAAAAAAAAAAGATTTAAATTCTTTGTTAATAATATTTCATAAAAACCCAAACCAGTTTGATTCATTTGCAATGAAGCAGCATCAGAATAAAAACAATTTAGTAGCTAAACTTCATTAAAGGTTTGTATGATTGGTGAATGAGGTTAATATGTCTTTGGATGTACCTCATTTTACTGAATTAAGAAATAATAAAGAGAAAGGCATGCAACCGTTTCAGAGATATTAAAGCACAAAAGAAAATAATGTGCATCTTAGCGTGTGAGTTTGGTGGAGCATGGATCCAGCCGTGCGTGTCTTCTATTTATAGCTGTGTATCGTGGTGAGGTTCCTTCTTCAGATATGACAGCCACTAATTTTAATCAAAGCAATAAAGCAAACTTAGAACCAAACCTTCAATTTGCTGCCTCACAAAGTGTTAAAGAAAGACACTAAATTATAATAAGGTATATTCAATCATTCTGTGCTAGGATATAATGACAATAATGCTAAAAGAAATAGAGGGTTTTATATAATTAGTATGCATAATAGATTTGAAAGTACATTGAAATGCCGTTCATTTTATGATTTTTTAAAATGTCATTTTATTTCTATAAATCATATAATAAATCACCAATGTATGCATGCATAATTTCAAATGAAAATAATCACTAAACAAGATATATATATTTGAAATTGCATGAGTAAATAAACAAAATATGTTGGGAAAGATTTTTACCAACATGGATTCCCAAATAAAATGTTGGGGTTCCTGGGTCCAGCCTCCTGGGGCTCGAGTGCAGGTCCCCGTGGTCCCTGCACCCACCCGCTCCTGTCTTCGGTGTTCGGACTCGCCGTGAACGTGTGCGGGCCACGAGCGCACTGTGGCTGCGACCCCCCTCGCACCAGGCCCGCCGCCACAGTACCTGTCCACTCTTCTCCGTATGTCACATACTCGTCTCTTTACAAGGACAATCACTTGGGTGACACCACGTGCCCTGCCTACACCTGCAGTGTTCCCTGGAGACTTTCCATCACCACACTGCTCCTTCGTGTCCCGTCCCTACTGTTACGTCTACTGGTCACCATGAGACTGTGACCTCTCGCTGGACAGAGGACAGCTGAGCTGCCTTACGCAGCGGTTCCCAACCTTCCTAACGCCGCGACCCTCTAGTACAGCTCCTCATGGTGTGGTGACCCCCATACAATTATTGCCGTTGCTATTTGGTAACTATAATTTTGCTGCTGTTATGCATCGTCATGTAAATATCTGATATGTGTTTTCCGATGGTCTTAGGTGACCCCTGTGAAGGGTCGTTCGACCCCCAAAGGGGTTGTGACCCACAGGTTGAGAACCGCTGTCTTAAAGTCTTCTAAACTGCCCAGGCCCTCGGCTCCCAGAAAATCACCCAGTAATTTAGGAAATGATTAGGAGAACAATGAAAATAACTGGAGCAAGAAAGCCACTTACTGAGGTCCTGCTGCAGCCCGGGAGCGGGAGAGCACGGGTGCGTACCCCATCAGCTCGCCCCGCGGCGCACCCCGGGGAGGAAACACGCCGGGAAGCCCAACAGCTGCTGCTCGAGGACAATTGAGGGATCAGCGCACGTCAGAGGCCACAAACCAGGCAAACGGCCCTCCTCATGCCGTGTGACACTACCTGTGAGGACACACGAGTAGATGACGTGAGCTTAATTCCGATACCTGCTGATGCAATACTGAATCGTAAGCTGAGATCGGGTATCTAATTTCGGCATTTTTACAAAACCCCTGGTCTATTATAAAAATAACAAGGTATTTCTTTTTTAAATAGAGTCCAATTTTATAATCTATTCTCAAGCACACAAGAGATAAAGGGTTTTTTAAGTGCATATTCATGATCTTTTGGGTGGTCTCATTTAAACCGAGCGACGACGTTAGCACGGAACACAGAACCCGAACTGGAGCGGAGCCAGCTCTCTCCTGTCTGCGGGCCCTGAGAAGTGAAAGGTCTGACCACATCGGCTCTTCACGTGAGAGCACGTTCGTCGGCTGGAAGTGTCCTGGGCCATGCCTTCTGGTTTTCGGTCATCTGAGAATGGGCAACTATGTCCCAAGTCATAATCCCACACGGAACGTACCAGAAGCATCGTGCCCACCTCCCTACAGATTGAGGCTGAGCTGAGGTGCAGAGCCTTCAGTGTCTGCCACCCAGGGCGCCCCGCCGGGCTGTGCACGGAGGGGCTGTGCTGTCACTCTGCTTCTCGCCCACCCCGTGTGCGTGTGCGGGAGGGACTCTCGCTGTGGTCACAGATCCCACTCCACAACCCAAAACGAAGGCCCAGCGCACAGGAGGACTCACAGCTGCTTCCGGGATAGTAAGTGATTCACCAATTCGATCCCTACTTAGCCGGGTGCCGTTTTAGGAGATGTCATCTGGGGATTACATAAACACCGATGGCCACCACTGTGAGCACCGCTTGTAACTGTAGAAGTCAAATGTGACTTCTGTTCATCTTCTGTTATCTGCATATACTGAACATTACAATTCTTAAACAGTTTTTTCCTTTCTTAAAATGTGTACACGTTTTTTGGTCACCCTCTGTACAGTGAAGCTCTATTACACGCTAAGTTCTGTGCCAAGAGCTTAACAGATGAGTAAGTCATAGTTCCTCCTTTCAAAAGCCTCTCTGAAGAACAGCCAAGTGAAGAACAATGCCACATGAAAGTGTGGGTACACTCACAGACGGGCAGCGGGGGCGTGGGCACAGACAGAGCTTCAGGCTACCACTTCCAGGGAAGCATTCCCAGAGGCTACGGGCGGGCAGTGCGCGCCGAAGGGGAGGACCTGGGCCCGGTGCAGGGGCCGGAGACACGCTGCTGGGTCCCATGCAGAAGCCAGACGTGCATGACGGGTGCAGCAGGAGGCAAGGCGGAGCAGGGGGGAGACAGGGTCCCTCTGGGTAAGCGGAGTCAGTGTAGGATGCACAGCACAGAGCAGTGCAGCCCCCTGCACATTTAGGGAGATGCTTTGAGGGTGATAGAGGTGACGACGTGCAAGAGCCCCGGGTACAACACTGCAGACCTGAAGCTGCACGTGGGGACCTGCAGGGACGGGACCGAGCTGCTTATTGGTTACAGAAGGGAAAGCTTTCAAGTCTGTAAATGAAAGGGAAGGACTTAAAATAAACAATCCCTGACCCTACTTGAGAGAAGGGGCCACACGGATTCATCAGCGATGAGAAACAAACATTTGGGATGGGGTGCGCAAGCCAGGAAGAGAGATGTCGATACCGATTCGGCCATGGGAAAATGGAGGTGACAGAGGGGCGTCCCGGTGGGTCCCTGGGCCTGGGCCTGGGGAACAAGGTCTGAGGTGGTACACGTGGACCACCAACGTGTCACTGCAACTGCTGAATTGCTTTCAAGGACGATGACTGATTATACTTAGCTTCTCAGGCTGATGTAACGCAGACAGTGTACATGGCTTACAGGGCCCGTGGGCATACTCTCCATCCCACCACACACCCCACCACACACCCCACCACACACCCCACC
>PVJL010016113.1:0-22001 GCA_004026885.1 Lyroderma lyra
GTACCAGAGTTCCTTTTTCTCCACATCCTCTCCAGCACTTGTTATTCCTTGTCTTGTTGATAACAGCCATTCTCACAGGTGTGAGGTGGTATCTCATTGTGGTTTTGATTTGCATTTCAGTTGTGTAATTTGATGACTAGGAAGTGGTGGAGTACCCTGGCTCAGGGGCCCATGATGTGAGTACTGCACTGTCCTCTCTTCTTCTACAGCTCCCTCCAAAACCACTGTGAAGGCATCTGTTATGGAGCATGCATCAGTGTTCTGGGAGCACAGAACTGAGTAATGAATTCTGGCTGCTTGATTTTATACAGCACAGAGGCTTAATACACTCTGCAGAAAAAATGGCATTGCATGCTAATAGGATGATAATGTTTGTGTGCAGGAAAGAATGTTGCAGAAAATCAACTAAAAACATCTAACTAAAAGCAGCTTAGAGTCTAGAGGAAGAGATGGGATTCATATGTCAAGAGCTATTACACAAATTGCAGTGTGATTCAAGGCTCGGCCAGAAATTTATACCAATTGTTGAGGGAGTTCACAAAGGAGGGAGATTAGCAATACAAAGTGGTCAGGGAAGCCCACGGAGGGCTGCTTTCCAAGTGGCCCTGAGGGGTGGATAACAGGGAGGACAGCCCAAGGAAGAGCTGAGTGGTTGTTTGACAGGAGGGCAGGGGGACATGTTGGAAATTAAATGAGAGGGGTGTGGACAGGAGGAGTGAGGTACCTAGACTTAAATGCCAGACCAGGCATTCTGGTGTCAGCGTGTTGGGACAGAGTGTTGATGGAGAATCGGGGGGAGGAAACTGGTTAGGACCTCAGGAGAAGGGGGAGAGGGACCCAACTTAAGGAGAGGTGAGCAGAGACAGAAAGGAGAGGTAAGACGGCTGGTGATAGTACTGTAGTGCCCGGTACTATAGGGGCTCTGTTCCCCAGGTCAGCACTAACCAAACCTGCTGTGGGAGGTTGCAGGGGAGCTGGTGAGGTCAGAGGCAAAGGAGTTCAGTGTAACTTCATTTGTCTAGAAAAGGTAATGCTGATGATATATACCTTTAAAAATCTGTACTTGAAAATTACAGTAAACTTGCTTTTTTTCTTTTGGGTAGTTCTATACATTCTAGCACATGTATAAATTCTTGTAACCATCATCACAATCCAGAGACAGAACAGTTCCTCTAGAATTCCTTCATTCTCTTTACACCTGTGACGCCTGCTCTGCTCTCCATCACTATGCTCTGTTTTCAAGACTGTCAGATAAACACAGTCCTACAACACACACACTTTTGAGCCTGGCTTCCTCCTACCCAGCAGAATGCCTTTGAGATTCATCCAAGTCACCAGACCTATCAATACCTTGTCCCTCCTTCTTACTGAGCAGTTTTTCCATTGTAGGGCTGAACCACCACTTGGTTTATCCATTTATCCACCGGAGGAAATTTGGGTTGTTTCGCATTTTGGGTGATTATGAATATAGCTGCTGTAAACATTTGTGTACAGGTTTTTGTGTGAACGTAAGTTTTCAGCTCTCTGAGTAAGTGACCTGGGAGTAGGATGGCTGGGTCATATGAAAGTGTGTAATTAACTTTGTAAGAAACTGACAAACTGCGTTCCAACATGGCATACCATATACCCTCACCAGCAGGGTATGAGTGATGTGGCTGCTCTACACCCTCAAGGGGAATTAGTACTGTCAATGCTTTTTATTTTAACTAATCTAAGAGCTACTGTGGTCTTATCGCATCAGGGCTTTAATTTGCATTTCTGGAATGGCTAACAATGTTGAACATCTTTTCATGTACTTTTTTTTTGCCATCTGCGTGTTCATGCTTCTATGAAGCATCCATTCAACTTTTGCCCATTTTTAAATTGGGTTTTTTGTTTTCTTACTGTTGAATTTTGAGTTTTTAAAAAATATAATATATTCTGATACAAGTCCTTTGTCAGACAAGAAATTTGTCAACATTTTCTCCCTGCCTGCCTTTTCATCCTTTTAATAGTATCTTTCACAGAGTAAAAGTTTTTCATTTTGAAGAAATCCAGGTTAATTTTTCTTTTATGAATTGTGCTTTTGGTGTATGGCCTGGGAATCCTTTGCCTAGCAATCTCAAACCACAAAGATTTATTCTTGTGCTTTCTTCTAATAGTTTTACATATTTTCTATTTAGATTTATGATCCACTTTGCATTAGTTGTTTTTATAATATGTAAGGTTTAGGTTGACATTATTTTTTTGCATGTTGTTGTCCAATTGTTCCAATTCCATCTTTTAAAAAGAAATTTCTACATTGAAATGTCTTTACAGTTCTGTAAAAAAATCAATTCATCACATTTATGAGGATTGAATTCTGGGTTCTGAATTCTCTATTCTGTTCCATTAATCCCTGGGTCTATGCCTCCACTGATACTGCACTGTCTTGATTACTGCAGTTTTGTAGTAAGTCTTAAATTGGATAATATGATCCCTCACCTTTATTCTTCTTTTTCAAAATTATTTTGGCTATTCTAGTTTCTCTGCCTTTCCATTATATTTACAATTATTTTGTCTATATGTACAAAGAGATCTGCTTGGCTTTTTATTGGATTTGCTTTAAATTTATGGCCCAATTTGTGGAAAATCAGTATCTTTATCTGTTAAGTCTTCCAATCCTAAATATAATATATCACTCCATTTATTTAGATCTTACTTGATTTCTGTTATGACCATTTTGCAGTTCTCACATATGTATCCTATATTTGTTTTACTAAACTTATTCCTAAGTATTTCATTCTTTTGAATTGCTTATAAGTGGTACTGTGTTTTTAATACCAACTTATAACAGTTCATTGCTGGTCTATAGAAAGATGATAGACTTGTACATGTTGAACTTGTATCTTGTGACCTTTTATAATAAATTCACTTATTAGTGATATATGTTTTTTAAATCACCTTTGGATTTCACTGACCTTTCTGTTATTCTTCCGTTTTCACTCTTATTGATTTCTTCTCTCATATCTATAATTCTCATTCTTCTCGCTTTGAGTTTATTTTGCTTGTCTGTTTCTAGTTTTTTAAGATGGAAGCTCAGTTGTTCCTTTTCTTTATGAGCATTTAATGTCGTAGATTTCTCTCTAAGCACTGTATTAGCTGATACCCACAAATTTTGATAGGCTGCGTTTTTATTTTTGTTTAATTCAAAATATTTTCTAGTATTTCTTGGACCTTTTGATTATTAGAAGATGTATTATTTAATTTCCAAGTTTTGGAGATATTTTTCCTGCTATCTTCCTGTTTTCTAATTCAATCTCAGTTTATTTAGACTTCTTTACATTTATTTTATAAAGCAGGACTTGGTCCGTTTTAATGACTGTTCAATAGTCAGTGGGTACTTGAATGTATATTCTGCTACTGTTGGGTGGAGTGTTCTGTAAATGTCAAGTGGTCCTGTTGGTGGATGATGTTTTCGGTTCTTCTATATCCTTGCTGAATTTCTATCCACAACTTCTGCTACTGAGACAGGAATATTAAAGATTCCTCTCAGTTCTTTAGATTGTGCTTCATGTATTTTGAAGCTTTGCTGTTAGGTGTTAGAATTGTTATGTACTCTTGGCAGATTGATCCTTTATCATTATGTAATGCTACTCTTTATTCCTGGTAATTTTCTTTGCTCTGAAATCTACTTTATTTTGTATTAATATAGCCACTCTGACGTTTCTTTTAATTAGTGTTTGTGTGGTATACTGTTTCCCATAGTTTTACCTTTTACCTACCTATATTTGAAGTGAATGCCTTGTGAACAGCATATAGTTAGGTCATTAAGACAATCCATTTAGACATCCTTTGTCTTTTAGTTGGCATTTTGAGACCATTTACACTAAGTGTAATTATTTTATGTTTAGATTTAGGTTTAGTATTTTACCAACCGTTTTCTGTTTTTCATTAATTGTTTTTTGATTGTTTGTGTTTCTCTTTTCCTGATTTCTTTTGGGTTATTTATTTTTTTAGTATTCCATTTTAATTCATCTATTGCATTTTTATTTACTATATTTCTTTATTTAGGTCTTAGTAATTATCTAAGGATTATGATATAAACACTTATCTTTTCAGAACCTAGTTAGAATATTTTATCATTTCAAGTGGGATGTAGAACCTTTACTCCCTGTAGTTCCCCTTATCCTCACTCCCTTTATGTCGTAGCTATATTACATCTACATATACTGAATCAGATCAGATTGTGCTATATTTTTTTCAAATGTCAGACTATCTATTATATTTAGCCAAATATATACCATTTCTGATTACTCTTCCTTTCTATTTCATGCCCCAAGTTCCCATCTGGTATCATTTCCTTTCTGTTGGAAAAGCTTCCTTTTGAAGTTGTTTCAGAGCAGGTCTCTTGATGAAAAAAATTTTCTTAATTTTCCTTCTTTTGGAGAATACCTTCATTTACCTTCATTTCTGAAGAAATGAATTGTATGCCTGAAACCTATGTAATCCTTGTTAACAGATGTCACTCCAATAAGTCTAACAATAAAAATGGATTAAAAAAAAAAAAAAGAGTAGTTTTCACTGGATATAGAGATCTGAGCTAACATTTCTTTTGTCATTTAAATAATATTGTGCCACTACCAGAAGGCTTCCGTGGTTTCTCATGTGCTATTTACACTTGCTACATGTGGTCAGCCTTGGACCTTGGGTGATGGTCTGTCCTGCAGTTCAGATCTGATCATCTGAGTACACTATTTAAAGTCAGAACCATGCATATTCAGCTTAGTGGTGAGTTCAGCAACATATCTAGAGGGTCACTTTCCAGAGTTCCCCCCTCTCTGAGATCTCTGCCCAGTGCTTTCTGGTTCTCAAGGCTCCCTTGGTGTTCCACTGGCCAGAAAGCTGGTTCTTTATTTTGCTTTGCCTCACATTTCCTACACCTGCACCTTCATCTGGGGCCATGCAGTAGGAAGACAGACAAAGAGAGTGGGAGAAAAAAGTAATGGACTTTTATTCCAACCTCTTAGAACTACAGCTCCTCTGCTCAGAAAGATAGGTTCCCCTCCCTCAACACTTTAATTTCCTACGGGTCCTTGTTGTTGCTGAAGTTGCTACTGTTGCAACCATTAGTGGAGAATTGCTTACAGGTTATAAAGAAATGGAATGCAGATTGCTCCTCACTCAATATGAGCATTAGAGACCCTATTCCTGCTCCTCACACAGTATCAGAAGGCTTCTCCTGATCCTCCATCAGCACAGATGCCCACTTCTGGGTTTGGGGAAAAGTTGAGTCAAGGCTAAAGGATACTGGAGGGAAGAACACGGTGAGCTCATGGCCAGGTCAGTAGTACTTATAAGTCTGGTATTTTCCCAGTCTGCCCTCTAATGTTAACTTGCCAGGGTCCTCAAATAACCAACATGAACCATTAGCCCTGAGAATCAGCATGTTTTAGATGGTTCCAGTCCACCATCTTTGAGCTGCTCAAGCTGAGATCACATGGACAAGCATTCCTTGCCAAGCCCTGCCCAAGTGAAAGATCCATGATCATAATAAATGCCTTTGAATTACTGCTGTAAATTTGGAGTGGTTTGTTACATAGCAACAGATAGCAGGAAGGTTAATGCTTAAAATAAATACTCTTTGATGTCCAAGGTTCCTTCCAGATCGGGAATTCTGCCGTATCTCAATTGGACTGAGTAGTTCCACATTACAGATGAGAAAGAGACTGGGAAGGATGCAGCTAGGCCTCGCAAATCTGAGTATTTTAAACCAGGCAAAATGAACCAGCCTGAGCAGGCTTATGAGCATCAGATCTATGCCTCTTTTGTAGCCTCCACTAAAGTCTTTAAAAAAAAATAAGTCTTCTGAAACCAACTGGGTGGCTGTAGAAGGACTCACATATTTTTTGTAGCATTGAAATAGAGCAAGTATGTGCTCACTGTCAATATCCAGAGAGAAAACTGTGAGAATGCAACGCTCACAGGCACAACATACATTTTAAGTATCCTCTACATTAAGATGGTCCTGTCCATGAGAGGTGAACTTTCAGTCTGATCAGTCTTGTTAACAAAAAGCTAATATGAGTATTTCTGTTAAAATTTGATGAAAATGTAGAAAAATAGGTCAAAATATTAACACTGTCTCTAGGTGGTATGATTGTATAATGATCTTTGTTTCCTTCTTTATACATTTAAGTATTTTTTCAAAAAATTTTTTTTGAATTTTTATGAATAAGAAAATATACAAGAATTATTAGGAAAAAGTTGAGATACCTATTGCATAAAATAGTATTGGGTAAATGGTCATCCATGAAAACTCATGAAGAATTATTTGGAAAAATGGAAGGACCATAGCCAGAGAAGTTTGCTTTGTTGTTATCATTTTTTTTTTTTTCAGATAATTTTTTTAAATGCATGGTGCCATAAAATGGAACAGATATTTGCTTATTTACTAATCATAGTCTTAGCACCTTTAATGTGCTGAGGAACCTTGAAACTCTCCAAAAGGGGGAAACAGTAAACAGCATGGCCCAGACTTACTTTAGGGGACATTCGCTGGGACTAATGTTTCCTGGAATGCGTTTCGGGAAACTCTAGCATAAGGTCAGGTTTCTAAGGTCCCCTTCACACCCAAACGTGGGTCCTCAGGTAGGTGCCTACCTCCTCATTTCCCTGCACACCAGGCAGTGACGTTTGGGGGCACTACTGAGCTCTGAGTGTGTGGAGAGAAAAGTCGCCCCACAGGGAGCAAAATGGGTCAGGCTGATACCACCCTCATCTCATGGAGAACTCTGGAAACTCAGCCTGTTTTCTACTGCAGAGACTCCGTGAAGCGTGTGGGGATGACTGAACTCAGCAGAGGTTGTTCTTTTCTCCCGAGATGTAACAGGGACATTTTTACTCTAAATAGAGTTATCACAAAGTGCCAAGGCCCAAACGGGAAGTTGGCCCAATTTCCTAGTGATTCCTACTTAATGGTTACACAACAGCATTTCACTGGAGCACAATCCTGAAGAACTTGTCACTGGAATTCTGAAAGGAAATGTTTAGCTTTTTTCTCAAAAAAGGCAGCATTTTCAAGATGGTGGACTTCTGATAACCTTTTTGCAATTGAAAATGTATTGAAATTATTGAAAGGGATTTTAGTGAATTGCCCATTGCCTCAGGCACATCCTGAGAGGTTCTGGGTGGTCCCTGAACTAAGACAATCCCAAATTTCTAAGCCTACCAGGCACACATTTCTCCTTCTGACAATTCTTTGTGCCAACTGAAGGACCCCCACCAGGGTAAAAGCCAAAAGCTTCCCATAGAGGTAGGCCCGTTTTCTATTCTGCTGTTTACTGGGCCACAGTCAGAATTAGCATGCTGCCTGCAAGAACTGCTGTACTTCACCCTGCTCAGGGAACCAACCAAAAAATAAACAAATAAATGAAATGAGTTTGGGAACCTGCCCTCTTGGAATTTTTTAAATAGTTTGAGGAGAATAGGTGGTAATTCTTTTTTGAATGTTTCCTAAGATTTACCTGTGAAGCCATCTGGTCCAGGATTTTTGTTTGGTGGGAGCTTTTTGATTGCTAATTCAAATTCTTTGTTAGTAAATGGTCTGTTTAGATTTTCTGTTTCTTCTTGATTTAACCTTGGGAGCTTGTATGTTTCTAAGAATCTATCCATTTCTTCCAGATTATCCAATTTGTTGATGAATAATTTCTCATAGTATTTTCTTATAATTTCTTGTATTTCTATGTATCTGTTGTCACTTCTCTTTCATTCCTGATTTTATTTATTTGGGTTCTCTCTCTCTCTCTCTCTCTCTCCCCCCCTCCCTCCCTCCCTCCCTCCCCCCTCTCTCTCCCTTTCTGTTTTGAGGAGTCGGGTTAAAAGTTTGGCAATTTTGTTTATCTCTTCAAAGAACCAGCTCTTGCTTTCACTGATCTTTTCTATTGTCTTCTTAGTCTCAATTTTGTTTATTTCCACTCTGATTTTTATTATTTCCTTCCTTGTATTCATTTTGGGTTTTGTTTGCTGTTCTTTTTTCCAGTTTCCTTAGGTGTAAGGTTACACTATTTATTTGAGATTCTTCTTGTTTCTTTAAGTAGGCCTTCATTGCTATGAATTTCCCTCTCATGACTGTTTTTGCTGTGTCCCATAGATTTTGGGTAGTTGTGTTTTCATTTTTGTTTGTCTCAAGGTACCTTTTGATTTCTTCCTTAATCTCATTGTTGACCCATTCATTGTTTAGTAGCATTTGGTTAGCCTCTATGTGTTTGTGTGTTTTTCAGTTTTTTTCTTATAATTGATTTCTAGTTTCATACTATGTGGTAAGAAGAGGTGCTTGATATAATTTCAATTTATTGAGGCTTGTTTTGTCACCTAACATGTGGTCTATCTTGGAAAATGTTCCATGTGCACTTGAAAAGAATGTATATTTTCCTGCTTTGGGATGTAATTCTCTAAAAATATCAATTAAACTCATCTAGTCAAGTGTGTCATTTAAGGCCACTGTATCCATGTTGGTTTTGTGTCTGGAAGATGTGTCCATTAATGTCAGTGGGGTATTAAAGTCCCCTATAATGACTGTAATACTGTTGATGTCTGCCTTTATGTCTGTCAATATTTGCTTTATGTATTTAGGTGCTCCTATGTTGGGTGCATAAATGTTTATAAGAATGATGTCCTCTTGTTGGATTGATCCCTTTATAATTATGTAATGTCCTTCTTTGTTTCCTTCCATCATTCTTGACCTTGCATATACAGATACTTACATTTTTCACCCAGTGCACATAGAAATGGAAGAGGATTCAGATGTTCAGTTCAAACAGTGTGCTGTTAATGAATTTTTAACTGCAGAAAAAGTTCCTCCAGTTGAAATTCACAGAAGAATGCAAGCCACTTATGGTGATCAGTGTGTTGATGTGGGTATAGCCAGATGTTGGGTAAGACAGTTCAAAGATGGAGAAGTGAGGGAAGCAGATCTGAGTGGCAGACCACTAAGTGGAAGGCCTATGACTGTACGTGATCAGCTTCATCAAGATCACACTGAAGAATGATCCGTGGAAATCATCACATCAAACAAAAAGAAACTGCTGTTAAATCAGGAATTTCTAAGGAGAGAGTGGGACACATTAGTGTTCTTGGATTCTGCAAAGTTTGTGCCAGGTGGGTACCACGTGTGCTGTCTGATTAAATGAAAGCTGAGAGAGGCTGCATTTCTTGGGAACTCCTGGAAAGTTTTGAAAAAGAAGATGAGGACTTCTTAAAGAAAATCGTTACAGGTGATGAAAGTTGGGTCCATCATTATGACCCTGAGAACAAAAGGCAGTCCAAGGAATACCATCATAAGGGATCACCTTGGCGGAAAATAATTAAAGACTCAGGCCTCAGCTGGGAAGGTCATCTTGGCTGTTTTTTGGTCTGAACACTCTTCTATTTTGATGTGCACTGGGTGAAAAGTGTAAACATCTGTGTGTGCAACATAAAAAATGAGGGAGGGGAGATGCTATGTGACTACATAGAACTAGTTATATCTAGATATATCTAATGTAACCAAAAATATTACAGTGGAGGCAAAATTTATCAGCCTGCTCTTGTACATGTATAGGCTTTGTGTTTGTTGTGTTACTTCTCCCTCTTCCCTGAACCATTTTATTGGTGTTGGGATTAAAGTTTAGGGTCAAAGGATAATAAAATCATTTAGCTTGTGTTTGAGAACCAACATTGACTCCCTCCAGAATCCTCCAAATCAACTACTCTTGCCTGACAGTCTTAATTCCTATTAACAAAAAGGCAGCACAGCCCTAAATTCACCATGTGTCCTCCCTCCCTCAACAGAATATACAGGGTTATAGAAACAGAACTTGCAGCTGATAGGAGATAATGCAATTTTCATTAGTGCTGATGAACTGCTCCTTTAATACCAGATTAAAGGAAGTGCCTTGCTCACATGAAACAGTTTCTTCTTAGTGTTCAGTTCTATTAAAAACCGGAGCAAGCTGTATTTTACAATTCTGCAAAGTTATAGAAACGTACTTTTCTTTGGGAAGCAAGGATTCCCATTGGCACGTCCTGTCCCTGCCCCTTGGGCACATGATAAATCAAAAGGAGTGATTCCAGGACTGTCATGAGCTGTTAGGGGCCTAGATTCTAGTAAATGATGCCTGAATTTGAACCCCTGCCTGTCACTGATTGATTGGCTATGTGATCGCTAAGCCTCAGCTTTCTCAACTGTAAAGTGGGGCTAATAAGAACCTAGGTCAAGGGGATGTGGTGCGGATTAGAGTCAATGTCTGCAAAACTGCAGGCATACAGTGAGTGCTCCCTAAGTTTTAGCTTTTCTCATTAGCACTGTGTACCCCACATTGTGCCAGGGGCTTACATGTGGATGCATTTCATTCCTGCAGTAACCATAGAAAGAACTGCAACTATAACCACCCCCATTTTACAGAGGGAGAAACTGAGGCTAAGCGAGGTTTAGTGACTCATCCAAGGACAGAAAGTGAAAGGGTCAAGAATCAAAACCAGGCTCATCTGACTCTAAGCGGTGTACTTTCTGCCAAACCACATCACTTCCTGGATGACCACAACACACCCACAGAACTGTGTCACATCAGAATTATTATAGAAAGGCGTGCTTATGACTGGAGCACAAAATGGAAAACTGTGAAGCTCATTATCTCCATCAAACAGTTTCCTTTTGGAGTTCTCAGATCATGTTTTTTGCATCTTCCTGAAAAAACAATACCACCACATCGTTGTGACCACACAGTAGACCCTCAGTACTCACTGGGTTTACATGGACATTCACAGAAGAAAATGCAACCGTGTCTGGTTCAGAAAACTTGATCAAAAACTCCAAATAAATCATGAATTCCTTAAAGCTTTGAAAACCTTGCCTAACACAGTGCATGCTTTCTGGAGACAATGAACGTTTTGATCTGAAGCTAAACATTTCTAATCTCATCAAAAATCCCCTGAGAGTGAAAACAGTTCCTATCAGGCCTCCAGGTGGAATTAGGGGAAGGGCCCCCCATGTTGCTTTTACAGAAACCTGTAAAACGAGAGGCTTTGAAACTAATAGTCATTTGTGTTTGTTCTGTCCTTGTGTTTCCTGAGGCGATACTGCTGCTACTCTAGCAGAGAGATCTGTGTATTACCAAACATTCTGGACCTCTGCCCCCAGCTGAGGATGACTGGGTAGAGTGGGGGGCCTGCAGCCTCACTACTCAGGTGTCTGTGCAGGGAGGTTTCCAACTGGGGGTGGGTGGCCCCAGCTCAAAGCAAATAGGGGTGGGAAAGAAACTGCATACAATCTGATTAATTTCTAAGACATTTCAGCCTAGATTTGATTAGAACATCTCTATTTTGCAATCCCTAAGTACGATGAAGCTGAAACTTGCATTTTCTCTCTTCTTGATTTCAAGGTAAGCAGTGCAATAGGGAGGCAAGGCTGAGGGTGGTGGGGGGAAGGCTGCAGGTGACATTAAAGATGTTGATGGCAAAAGCAAAATGCCTGTGGACTCCTAAGTCTCATCAGGACACAACTCTCAGTCTGGGCCTCCCAAATAGACTAAATTAGTAATGATATGAAGAGATCTGCTTGTGGTCTGGGGAAGAAGAATAGAGTCTAAGGTTTAGGAAGCTTGTATTTAACTTGCACTTCTGCTGCTTCTTAGAGCTTTAGGATATTTGATGAGTTACTCAACTTCATTGAGCCTTAGTTTCCTTAACTGTAAAATGGGAATAGCAACAATACGCACCTCAAAGGAATGTCGAGATGATGTGAGATAATGCATACCAAAGTACTTAGCCCAGTACTGTCTGCCCTAAAGGACAGGCACACAGGAAGCACTCAGTGAATGCAGGCCACCACCATCAATCTTTCCATCGTTGCTCATGAGAAAACCTTGTAAATGTGTTCTTGTAAAGTGTCCTGCATTTCCACACACATGTAGCAGTTAATACTTTTCAAAAAGACCTTCTTGATATATTTTGCAGCTAATTCCAAAATAACCCCACAGGAGGGCAGGGCAGAAATGATTATCCTAGTGTTGCAGGTCAGAACGTGGAGGCTCAAAGAGGCAAAGTGTTTGCTGGAATTCACCACCTAGGACGCAGCTGTCCAGGAGTGCAGGTCAGGTCTTTGCCTCCAGCACTCCATCCTGAGCCACCTGGGATGGAACCAGGGGGCCAAGCACCCAGAGGAAAGAACTGGAAGCTGCCTACCCGTAAGAGAGGGCAAGAGGATTCCTTCTGGTCTGGACAGGTCTGATTTTTCAACACGTGGGACCATGTGGAGTTTGCAACCCTTCTAGCTTGTGGTCTAAGGTCTGCAAAGCACTGTGTGGGGAAGCCTGCTTCCCAATGCCGAGGGAATGGCCCATCACTACAGGACAAGCTGGGGAGTTTTTCATGGTGGTGTTTAAACTTTGATTACAAAAAAATTTCAAACGTATAGAAAAGGAGACATAAGAATATGATGACCTGTGTGATCTTCCAGCTTCATCAGTCCTCACTCCGTGCCGACCCTGTTTCTTCTACATCTCTGGCCATTTACCCCCTCCCTGATTTTTTTTAAAGAAAATACTTGGGAGATTCACAACAAATACAGACTCCCCCTGTGCCCTGTAGACTCAGGTCTAGCAGGTCTGAGTGGCTGCAATGTGTTGTTCTCAGCTCCTCCCCCTCCCCAGGTGACCTAGAAGGATAGACACCCCTGAAACCATTGAACTGGGTGACCTCTGAGGGTCCTACCATTGCAAGTGCAGCGTTTGGTAAGTGACAACCAGGGAGTGGGTGATGGGAAGGGGAATGGGCTAATCCTTCAGCTATGCAGGCACACGAGAGGCTGTCACAGGATGGAGGGACCTGCCATGCACTCACAGTGGCAGGAGCAGAAAAGAATGACATTGGAGAATGGGCTCGTCCTCTGAAAGAAGGCTTTCCTGAGACAGGACATCCCGTTGCCACAGCAGTCTATGCTGGGCCTGTCACCCTACAGCCTGTGCTCTCTGTGTTGCCTACCAGTCACCTCCACTCACCGGTGCCCTCCTCGTGGGCAGGAGGCCTTTTACTCATCTTTATTCCCCAGAACCTAGCACCTAACTCCCAACTCCAGCAAACTGTGTGAAATTGATAACATTTAGCTGGATGTTACCTGGAATCTTTACCTTCAAAATATCAACTTTATGATCCCACCTTGTATATAGTAAGCATTCAATAAATGTCCCAGTGAAGGAATAAGCATGGACAAGGTTACAACAGCTCTGACACACTAGCTACCAAGCTAGTATTCCTGTGCAAGGTCATTATAGCTCCACTTACAGATGAGGAAACTGATAAAATTCATCTGGAAGTGCTTAACATAGTAGGCGACTACTGTGAGGTCGGTGTGTGGGAGCAGTTATTACCATTATTGTCCAAAGCCAGACAGCTCCCTGACAGCGGAGTCAGGATTTGAACCCAGGTCTGTCTGGCTCTGATCAGGCTGCCCCGCCAGGCAGTGTCTGTCCTGAAAAAGCAGTAACCAGGATACCCGAGCCAGAGGGTTAACGTGTGAGTATGAAAATATAAACCACTTGGCAAGTCCCAGACAATGAGTAATTCCGGGGTAAGGAACAAAATGGAAGGCACTGGTCTAATTTTTTTAACAGAGCACTGCGATGTTCCAAAGAGTGTGGCCACCAAGGGCACGTCCTCACTGCCTGTCTCACCGGGGCTTTCACCCTAGCCCGAGCGAGGACAGCCAGCTGCAGACTGGTGACCACACAGCACTGCCCGGGCAGGAAGACGGTTCCTCTTACCTCTTTGCCCTGTCTTTCTCATCTTCATCCATTAGACTTTCTATGCAGTTTTTCCTGCAAAAAAGAAGAAATGATCACCATCTCCTTCTGGCCCTTTCTCACAGGTCTTCCTGGATGCCCTCGTTTTTGGTCTTCTCTAACCCACACGCCTTAGCCCACAGGTTCTCACACTGTTTGGTCCCAGCGACCCTTTATATACTTGAAAATTACTGAGGACTGCAAACAGCTATAGTGTATGTGGGTTAAAATGGAGAAATCTGAAATATACAGCAGTTATTCCATTAGGCATCAGAGCGATGAAGACATCAGATAGCTAGGAGCATCTGGAAAAGTCCACTGTATACTCACAGGAGTAAAAAAGGCAGATAATGTGTCAATATTAGGAAAACTCCCCAGCGGTCCCCAGATCACGCTCTGAGAACTGCTGTCTAGATGCAGCTGAAAGAAGCATCTGTGTATCTCAGCCGTAACCCTGCAGGCGGCCCAGGACATCCTCGAGGAGAGCACTGATTCGTTCATTCAAATATGTAAATGCTCTTACAATGCACCCTAGCAGCATGGGGGCCCTAAAGGAGTATAATGTGCAGTCCGTCCTTTCACTTACACTTCCCTAGACAGTCAAAGCACACAGATGTGAAAATTAAGTCACCATCCAGGAATGTTCTTGGAGCCCAGGGTCAGCGGAGGCTCCCTCACCACCTGGAACTTTACTCTCCCAGGCTGCTGACTGGACGCCTGTCAGGCCCACTGATCCGGTTTCCTCTTCTGTCATACAATGGTCTGTGATCTTTCACTTGTCAAAGCCACATCCCTGATTCCTTCCTCATTTGCACATTTCCCATAGTTCTGCCTGTCTGCTGCTCCGCTTCTAGCCAGCACTCCAGCAGAAAAACTCTCAGGGTGCCCGTGAGGCCGGAGGCTGTTGGGGGGACTCAGAGAGCAGAGTGTGACTGAGATAAGGGTGGGGACTACGGAAAAGCTGAATCATTGCCTACATGCTTCTGTTCTCAACTCAGAGGGTCTGAAGTCAGAACTCCAAATCCAACACTTCTCAAATGCACTAACATCAGCTCTCCCCATGTAAAGTTTTAAAAATTCCAAAGGGGCAAACGAATCTTTCTCTCACATAATTTAGTTTTGGGATTTCAGTCTGCTGTGTGCACGAGCATGGGTCTGAGCCAGAAGAAGAATTATGCAGCCACAGATCCTGCTTATACCCATGCCCCATTCAGTAAATGGAGGTATATTTTAGTGATAATTTTTCAAGAAAGGCAGTTTAGCAGTTGAGGCTTGTCTTCTAATTAAAATGGGGTTAACACATTTGCAAACAGGCATGCACTTAATGTTTTCCAGATGGAATCTATTCAAAGGTTTAAGACATGAAAAATGTGGTGTCAAAACATTTACTGATGCACTACCCCAGGTCTGTGCTGCAAGGAAACTGGTGGCTGCCCGCGTGCCCAGGGCGTGAACGAGAACCCCATCAAGCCATGCCCTTTACCAGTTGCCCCCGAAAAGAGCGTGTTCATGGGAGGGGTGTGGGCTCCAGCCCACTTTCCTGAGGTTCTAGAATCCTGTTCGGAGCCTGGGGTTGTTTCGTCATAAATGAAACAGCTACAAATGACTAACAGCTATTCTTTATCAACCACGTCTTTTCTGATTTATGTCTGTTTATCCTTAAACATTTCCCAAATCTGTGCACCGTGATGATTTACAGCTACTTCCTTTTCTTCCCCACCCTTCCCATCTCCTGGTCTGATTCCTGTCACTTGACCCCTAAGCCACTCGGCTCAACGGAACTATGTGGAGAGAAGGTGGCTAAGTCGAGTTCCCTGGTAGCACCCACCCCAGAAGCTCCACGTCCTCACTATTTTGTCACACCTGTGGCAGCCCATGCCTTCCCCCATGTTCTTTTGTTTTTGTTTTCCACTTTAAAAATTGTGACCCAGCATGCATAATAAAACTTATCATTTTAAAATCTATAGTTCATAGGCATTAAATACATTCACACTGTTGTACAACCATCCACCATTCATCCCTGGAACACTCCATCTTGCAAACCTGAAACTGTACCCATTGAACAAAAATTCTCCACCCCACCCTCCCCAGCTCCTGGCACCCACCATTCTATATTCTGTCTATGAATTTGACTATTCTGGGTACCCCATGTAAGTGGAATCACACAGTAGTTGTCCTTTTGTGGCTGGCTCATTTCACTTAGCATAATGTCCTCAAGGTTCATCATGTCATAGCATGTGTTGGCATTTCCTTCTTTTTTAAGGCTAATATTCTACTGTATGTATAGACCACCTTTGTGTATCCAGTTGTCCACCTATGGACACTGAGTTGCTTCCACTTTTGCACTACTGTGAGTAGTGCTGCTGTGAACATGGGATACCTCCTGCCCTGTAGTTTTGAGTCACTTTTTTCCTTTATAATATGGAGGTGCTGGAGGGGCCCAGAGGGACACAGGAAGCCAGCCAAGGGGAAGAAATTCAGTCCTATGAGGCCAGGTGAAAGGAACCATAAAAAGTTCAAGGGGGAGTTCCCTGGTGGTGTAGTGGCTTAAGGCTTCGGCGCTGGCACTGTCAGTGCTGTGGCCTGGGTTCGATTCCCAGCCAGGGAGCTACCCACATACCAAAAAGAAAAAAAAAAAAGAAAGAAAAGTTCAAGGGCTGACAACTGCTCTTCTCAGGTGTATGAAGAGTTTCCAATGAGGATTCTGAGCAGCTATTTTTTTATGACCAGAGAGAAAGTGCAGGGAAGAGAAAATGAGCTTCAATGAAGGCAGAGAAGATTCTGTTTGGTGATGAGAAAATAATCACTGATGTCATGAACCCCAGAGTGATAGTGGAGGGAAGGTGTAGAGTCTTTACTCTAGATAACCGTATACTTTAGGTGGGTTAGACATTTACGAGGTTTATTAGTCCGAGTCTCAACAGGAACAGATGGGATGACCAGGCTACCTCAAGGAGAGATTATTTTCAAAGGGGCTATTTGTAAAGGTACAGGTGGGGAGCTAGGGGGTGGTGTAGCTATCTAGGGTTGGTATCAGAAGAGCTATTAATACCTCTAAAGGTGAAGGGACAGAGAAATGGTCAGCCAAACCTGGAAGGAGTGTGTTGTACGAGGTGGCGGGGTGGGGGGAGGTGAATTTTGGTGGAGGGATGCAGCTGACATGGAGCAACCTTGTAAGAAGGTAGCCAAGGAAATAAATACCTCACCTTGCTCTCCACCCATCCCAATCTCCCCCTTGTTTGTCCTATTAGCCACACCACCCAGAAGGCAGAGGCAGGGAGCCTATTGATGGCATTCACATGGGAAGCTGCCAGGGGCAGAGATACGGGCAGACAGATGTAGAGGGGCATGGGGAGGAGGTCCAACACCCCCAGTAAGGTACATTTCTTAGGAGCTCTTCTGGTTTGGGGTTTCTTGAATTTTTCTGGAACACAAACTATTTGGAGTCTTTTTATACCTTGCTACATCTCCCCAAGTTAGAAGCATAGGACTCTGGATCTAGTCACTAAACACTCAAGAAATAATAACTGACAATAAGTATGAGAGGCTGAGATAATAATTACAGAGTATAGAATAAACTAAATTTTTATGAGTCCACACTGATACAAATAATTAAACAAATCAATAATATGGGGGCAGGGAACAGAGGACCCTTAATCAATGTAGAAGGAATAAGGGAAAACAAAAATCACCATCCATCAGTCTGCCATAGTAATAATCCACTGATGGATGCTGAAATTAATGGGCAAATGTTTGAGGAAAATCAGGATATTTGCAGAGTTCAAAGTATCTCTTTAAGATATTTATTAATTACAAAAGAAAAATAATAACTTTATAGAAATGAAGAAGATGGGCAGACACCACCTTCAGCAGGGGCCAAAGGTAACGTCACCAGTGATAAGTCACACCCAAGTCTTTAGGAGGAAGTAGTGCCCATCCTCTTGAGGGGATGTACCCAGGAGTGTAACTGCTGGACCCTGTAGCTGTACTCTTACTTTATTAGTAATGGCCAAAGTGTTTTCCAAAGTGGCTGTGGAAAACATTTTATATTTGCATCAGTAGCCTATGAGAGTTCTAGTTGCTCCTCATTCTCATCAACACTTGGTATTGTCAGTCTTCTTGATTTCAGTCATTCTAGTGGGTGTGTTGTGGGATCTCCCTGGAATTTGAATTTGCATTTCCCCCATGACTTACAGTGTTGAGTATCTTTTCATGTGCGTATTGGCCATTTAGATGGCTTCTTTTGTGAGCTTTCTATTCAAGTTTTCTGCCTATTTTCTTCTTTCCTTTTTTCCTTCTTCTTCTCCGCCCCCCCCCCCCGCCCTTTTTTTAAATCATACTTATTGGTAGGCATTTCTCTCTCCTGCATACAAGTACTTTCCCAGATATATGGTATTGTAAATATTGTCTCCCAGCCTCAGGTCAGCATTTTTACTTCCTTGAAGGTGTCTTTGATGCATGGTTTTTAATTTTCATCAAGTGTAATTTATATATTTTTTATTTTATGATAGTGATTTTTTTATCCTTAGAAATCTTTGCCACCTCAGTGTAATGAAGAATTTGTCCATGTTTTCTTCTAGGAGCTTTTTCATTTTTGGTTTATCATTTTAGCAAATTAAATTTTGTGCAGTGTAAGACAATGGTCAAGGATTATTTCCCCCCATCTGCATATTACTGTCTCCAGGATCATTTATTGAAAAGATGTTTGTTTCCCGATTGAACTGCATTGACAATTGTGTCAAATAGCTTCTTTGATCCTGTATGTGTATTTACAGAATCTCTGTTCAGTTCTGTTTATTTACAGGGTATCTGTAGGGTCCAGACACACAGGATAAATTTATTTTTAAAAATAAACTTTATCTTTTAGGACAATCTTAGATTAACAGAAAATTCAGTCATTAGAGAGAGTTCCTACATACCTTGCACCCAATTTTCCCTGTTATAGACACTTTACAATAGTATGGTACGTTTGTCACAATTAATGAATCATTATTGATACAATATTAAGATCCATACTTTATTAATATTTTCCTAGTTTTAACCTAATGTCCTTTTTCTGTTCTAAGATCTCATCTATTATAGGATACCACATTATATTTAGTCTTTGTGCCTCCTTAGGAATCTCCTGGATATGACAGTTTTCCAGACTTCCCTTATTTTTGATGACCTTGATAATTTTGAGTATTTGTAGAATGTCCCTCAGTTAGGTTTGTCTGATGTCTTTTCAAGATGGACAGGGCATACAGTTTTTAGGATGAAGCCTACGGTGATAACAGTTCTTCTAATCACATTATATCAAGGGTATTAACAGGGTGTATCACTGTTGTGTTGACTACAGTCACCTAGATAAGGTAGTGGTAAGCTCATTTTTAAACTGCATTTAAGTCACATTTACACATAATATGTACACCATATTTTTCTTCAACTTTCAGATATCCTTTTTATCAGATGGATCTCTAAATTTAAAGTGGTAGATCCAAATATTAATCACAAAACTATATAATGACTATACTATTTTCCTGTTTTTAGACTTTGATACATAATTATTGAACTTTTATCAGATTAACAATTGGAACTACTGTTTTAAACTTAGAGGCACTTCACTTGGAAACATAGTGAGCCTATTATTCAAAAATATAAGTAACCTGCTCTTTAGGTAAACTTAGTCTATGTTTCCTGACTCTGTGATATCTCGTATTTGTCTACCTTTATGTTAGTTCCACGCCATCTTAACTCATGTAGTTTTGTAGAAATTCTTGATATTAATGTAACCTGAGCCTTCCAATTTTGGTCTTCTTAAGATTCTTGGCTATTCTAGGTCTTTGCATTTCCTTATAAACTTTACATTCTACATTGTCAATTTTTAGGAAAAACACCTGCTGCAATTCTGATTGGGACTGCATTGAATCTAGAGATTAATTTGGGAAAAACTGAGTCTTAACAATGTTGAGGCATGATTCATGCCCATGACATCTCTCTGTGAAGAGATGACAAAGTGTACTCACCGAAGCACTCCATGATGACCAGGGGTGACATTCAGGGATCCAACAGATATTCCCTGAGTGCCTGGGCCACGGCCAGAACCCCTGATCTCAAGGTAGGTACGAGATCATGGTGGAGGCAGGCAGGGGAGTGAGGGCAAGCCACAAGCAAGTCAATAGATAAACATATAGCCTGTCACCTGGTTATAATTGCTGTGGAGAAAAATAAAGGGGACTCAGGGGGAATAGAGAGTGCTCTGGTGGCTGGGATTCTCACTCTTGTGTTTTAGGGGTATGGAAGGCCTCTATAATAAGACAATATTCATGCTATGGTCTATGGATGTACATTAGGAGAATGCCTGGGGGAAAGCCCTTCAGGCAGCAAGAAGGGCCAGTATTGTGGATAGAGATAATGAGGGGGAGACATGCCAGAGACCAGATGAAGTTTGGCTTTTGTTCTGAGTGGACTGGAAAGCACTGAAGGTTTAGAAAATAAAAGTGAGAGATGCCTACCTCAGAGGAGAGCTGTGATTCTAAAATGAACTAAAGTTTGCACATATGCCTGGCCCACAGCAGACTCAAAATCAGGTTCTTTACTTTGATGGCAAGGATTAGGTGTAACCCATCTTCACCCATGTTATGGTGTCTAGCCCAGCTCCTTCCCCATATTAGGTGCTCAACAAATGTAGGAGGAATAAAAGAGAAAAGGTGGGGAGAGAGGGAAGCAGAGCGGGAAGACAGGAATTATTCAGCCAGGGCCAAACCCCCACCTGAAGTTCCATGCGATCGCCTAACACTGACCCCCACGGATCTCTCAATGACCATGGTTAACCCAGAGTAGGAGTATTTGTGAGGGACATTTAAAAGTATAATTATGTTGTGATGAATAAACATTAAAATAAATATCGCCGTGTGTGCAGGAGCTACTGACTACAGGGAAATCCACTCAGACGAGGCAGCAACCAGCGCTCTCCAGGAGGGGCCCATGGTTCCCTCGCCAACTGCAGCTGCTGCAAAATTCTGCAAAATGTCATCTCATTTCATCTCCATCCAGTTCTGTGGGTGGAAGAGGCTGGCTACAGTTACCCTCTCCTTACAAATCAGGAGGCTACACCCACTGAGGCTGAGTGACCTGCCCACGGACACTGGCTGTGTGTGTCCTCGGAGCTGACTTAGGCAGCTCTTCTCCGCCCCATGCCTGATGAGGAGGTGTGGGCTTCTGACTTCAGAGCTAACCTGATCTCAATTTCAAGTTCAACCCACTTGCTCTATGACCTTGAACAAGTCCCTTAAACTTCATGAGTCTCCATTTCCCTCATTCCTAATGTGAGGGTAACACCCCCAGGAAGAGCTGGCATGAGGTCTAAATGAAAGGTGTGTCTGCAGTGTGCAATAAAGCGCCCACATGGTGCCTGCAGCACAGATGGCCTAAGGTGAGTCCCGTTCATCCCAGCCTGTCTCCAATCTCTGTCCTAACCTTTACTTTCCCCTTATGGTCCTGGGCCCTGCTAAGGCAGGAGACTCGAGCCTCGTCCTTTCTTCCAGTCTGCCTTGAATTTCAGTGAATATGCTCTCTGCACAGCAAGAAGACTGCCATGGATTATCAACAAGACAAGGAATAACAAGTGCTGGAGAGGATGTGGAGAAAAAGGAACTCTGGTACACTGCTGGTGGGAGTGCAAACTGGTACAACCACTGTGGAAGGCAGTGTGGAGGTTCCTCAGAAAATTGGGAATGGAGCTACCATTTGACCCAGCGATCCCCCTTCTGGGGATCTACCCAAAGAACTTGAAAACCTTTGCCAGCAAAGACTTATGTACCCCAATGTTCATCGCAGCGCTGTTCACAGTGGCCAAAACATGGAAACAACCCAAGTGCCCTGCGACAGATGACTGGATAAAGAAGCTGTGGTACATATACACAATGGAATATTACTCAGCTGTAAGAAAAGATGAAACATTGCCATTTGCAACAAAATGGATGAACCTGGAGATCATCATGCTAAGTGAAATAAGCCAGACAGAAAAAAACAAAGAACTGCATGATTTCACTCATACGCGGAATATAAAACTGAAAGCAAAGAAAAAAAGAAATGAACAAACAAATAACCCATGGACACAATCGATAGTTTAATGTTTATTTGGGGACGAGTGGGTTAGGGAGGGGAGAAAGGGGAGGGGGTGGGAGAGGAGGGGGGGAAGCTAAATATAAGGTGATGGAAAGAGAAGTCACATTAGGTGGTGAA